>CACSLK010011299.1:4911182-4932027 GCA_902706635.1 Striga hermonthica | reverse complement strand
TTTGCCTAGATTAATTAAAGAGAAAAAAAAAGAAAAAAAAAAAGGCTATCCAGTTAAAGAACTACAGCAACATAACAAATGCATGTACAATTTACACAAGCAAAACATTGCTAGAAAGAGATGCGCTGTTCGCGTTAGTGCTACACTAATGAGCAGAGGAAAGGACGAAGAAAATAACTGCAAAATGTGCCCAAGTGAGAGTTGCTAAAAAATTGACCCATAAAATCTCTAAGGTTTATAACTGATAGTTAAGAGTGATAGTTTCTCAAATACAGAATACGAGTTACAAATGTGCAACGCTGAGATGAGAGAAAAATATTTGCACAAATGAGCAATTGTTGAGGCAGAAATCATAATTTTTGTTTCCCTGTGCATAACGGCAATAAAGAACTAACAACTAGGAATCACTATCCAACATATAAAATAGAGCTACAAAGCATGAAATATTGTAAGATCCACACAAAAGTATAACATGAGTTCCCGAATTCCATACACAACAGAGTAAACAGAAAAGTGGGGCCGCGTCATGTAATTGTCAAGCTTGGGTTGAACTTTAAATGAGCTTGGACTTATATATTCTATCGGTACTTAAACAGGTCCACCTTGAATAGCCTTGATAGCAGTAAAAGACAAATCAAACTCCAATAGTCCAATAATAATCACAATTTTGGCAGATATGTGATCACTTTTAAACTGTGTTTGAAGCTCAGACTTAGCTTCAAGTTTTACCAACAACACCAAGAACCTAACCAGGAATATTCATACCACAATCACATTCCATCGATCGAGTAGCATCATTTGTGCTAAACTTATAAGCAATACAACCGTACGAAGCTTATCAAACAACGAGTTGCTAATAAGTCGTTAAACATAGAGATTGACAGCTACAAATGAACTCGTGAACACCCACAAATTAAATTTATCATTAAACAATTAAACATCTCTTTTCTAAATTATAGTTGTTATAAATCTAGCATGCTTGACATATGCTGAACTATTTTCTACGGTGCCATGACAAGTTAGCCACGGGAACTTACATAAGATTCCCATCCAGAAGTGCACTCCTGCATAATAGAAATGGAAGAAAAGAGAATCAGAGACACAGTTGAGCAAAAAACTACATATGCACACTTTTACACATACACCCAAAATAGGCATTAGATAACACACATGTGAAACAATAAAACATGATATTACACTTTAATTCCTCGCCATTGGCTGAATACTAGAATTTCACTGACTGTGAACCCTAACAATCAGCAACCAAATACAAAATGGGCAACCAAATACAAAATGGGGAACCAAAAAAAAGCCTTGTACTTATAGGAGTGCATCTTGGATCTGTCGATTATGTTATGGACGGAGTCCTACTCACGGCGACCTGGTTGAATTAGGAGAAGCTGTAGGTATTATTGCAGGACAATCGATTGGAGAACCGGGTACTCAATTAACATTAAGAACTTTTCACACCGGCGGAGTATTCACAGGGGGTACTGCATAAAAAATTATTTAAATAACGATGACTATTCATTTTTTACTATATGTAATGCTATTTCGTATTACTATTTGGTTCTTCACTTACTACTTTATATTTCCTAAATTCCAATGCACAAAACCACCTAACCAGGTAGCCTGACTATCCCTTATAATACCTGCAGCAGTAGCTTCTCTATTCTGAGATTTCGCGCTACCATCCACATTTACCTTGATAGTTATGTCTTGAGGCATAACCCAGCTTATCATAGCAATATGCTTTAGTCTTGAATGAAATTGTTTAAGACATCATGAGCCTTGCCAAGCTACATGAAACAGATTTCCGGAAGTCCACAGAAAAATGATTGCTAATTGCCCGAAGTGAGAAGCAAAAATATTCTGATAAAGACGCTCCTCAGTAATATCATCATGACTTTCAAAGTCATGTGCAGTCGCAATACCAAACCAAGTACGACGAGTAGTGGGGTCCTGAGCTACTCGTTGGCTAAACCTTGGAAATCTTAATGCCATAATGCCTTTCAAATCCTCCTAGCCATTATCCTACTGCAATAATTCTTGCTAAGAAAAACGCCCATGTTGTGGCAATTCCACCTAGAAGGTAATGGGTTACTCCTACAGCACGTCCTTGTACAATACTCAAGGCTTGTGAGTGCCCTAAGGCTGACTACTTAAGGGCTTAAAAGCGCGTAGCTGAGGAAAGACTACCAGCGGATTTAGCTTGAGTAATTCTTGGCTAAACAAGAGGTTCGATGTAATTGACCTAAGCTAAGTAATATCACTACCGCTTTCTAACCGAAACGACTTGTTGGCTAGAGCAGCAGAAGGCTACAAAGCTGCTTCCTAAGTCAGTCAGGTATGGCTTTGCTCCATCTGATATGATTCCCAACAGGGTGGGGCAACAAAATTCCCTTCGATTATAAGAAACGGATCACATGACTGAGACAAAAAACCAGTCAGAATCACAGCAGCTCATCACAGAGAGCAGCAACAGAGTTTTTTTTATCTTTCGCAGCCAATCAAAAAAGGGTAAAATGAAGAAAAAAAAAAAGGAGTCGAGATAATTTGAACTTACAGGTATCCTTCAGATCGGAGCTCCCTGAAGAAACCTCCGAGGCCTTTCTCTCTAATCAAGCCAATCGCACCTCTCAGCACGGCGGTCATTCTCTCTCTCTCTCTCTCTTCTCTCTCTCTCGGCGTAGCTCGGTCTTTATGAAGGAAACACAACTGGAAATTCGATCCACAGCTTTTCCGACGGACAAGAGAGGTTCCCAGAACCCAAATCAATATGATTAATCCGCCCGATATAAAATACAAATGAGCCCGGTCCAGTAACAGTGTTGGGCTTGGGCCGGCTAGCTTGGTCTTTATGAAAAACACAACTGGAAATTCAATCCACAACATTTTCCGACGGACAAGAGAGCATCCCACAGCCCCAATCAATATGATTAATCAGCCCGATATAAAATACAAATGAGGCCGGGCCAGTTACAGTGTTGGGCTTGGGCCGTTAACTTGGGAGCGGCAGTATAAGTAAATGGCGAATTTTTATTTATACCACGTCATTTGGAAAAATTATTTTTATCATGGGCTAAACTTTATTTGTATCTTTACCAATTTTATGTCAAGTAATTATAAATATACATCAAATTATGGAATTTTCAGTTACCAAATTAAGTATAACAGTCTCCCCAAAATTGTGGGATTTTCAGTTACCAAATAAAGTAAAATTGTTTCCCCATTAAATTGAGTAGATCGTAGGTTTTCAGTTCTCAAGTTTTTTGAATATGCAGTATGTAATGTTTTATAGTCAGTATGTGTTCAGTATATACCATGATTTTTTATTTACATATCATTATTATTAACCACAATTTTTTTATTTAGTATATAACATTATTTTAATAAATTATTTTAGTGTATGTATTTTAATAAATTATTTTAGTATATATAGAGCATATGATAAACAAATGTAGCACGGGCCAGATGAGAAACACAAGCACTAGCCAGATGAGAAACACATGAAGCACAGGAAACGAAAATATATATTGCATATACAGTCAACATATATTGTTGATTGTGCTTATTCAAACATATACTGAAAAACATAATGCGTATAAACGCAACATATCTCACAACATAATAAATCAAACAAAAAAAAATTCTCAAAAAAGATGAAACATCGTCAATCATTAATCACACGTGTATTGAATATAAACAAAAAAAAAAAATCAAAACAATGAAAATATAATATTACACAAGTTTACATTTAATAAAATAGATAAGGATGAACAGAAAATAGGGGAAGATAGAGATTGAGAAAATCCGTCGACTATCTCGCCCTTGGCTTGGGGACGTCAGCACCAAATTGCTAATTGGTCCTTAGATCTAGATCCAAATACTGTCGTACGACTGACCTCGCTCACCTTAACTCTGTCTACCCTTTCTCTATTCTAAAGCAGAGCCGCCAGCGCCGCTTGTTTCAGACGCGAGTCGTTGAAATCAACTACCTCTTAGACGTTATCCACTGCCAGTTTTGGGGTCCATAAGCCTCACCTCGGGCTGCCGTGCTAAACTCCAATCGTTGTGGTTGGTTGACACGTGATACAATCCGGAGCTAGAGCCCTCAAATCGTCGAACATTGAAGTCTATGCACACATATCGCCGGACGTTGAAGTCTATGCACTGGGCTTGCCAGACATGTAGAAAAATAGTGCTAAATGTTTGGTGTTATGGAGAGAAGAATTAGGGTGACTTTAATTTTTGGATTTAAGAATTTGTTCTGGTGGGAAGAAGAACTGACGTGCATGAAAAAAGACATGGAGAGAAAGATAAGAAAAGACAACGAGATAATAAACTGAGTTTTTGGTCTTTAATTGAGATTGATATTGGGTTGGGAGTTGTTGTTTTTAAAATATATATATACTTGTAAATAAAATTTAGGTTTAGTACATGTACAAATAATATTGATCTTGATGGTGTGTGAGGTAATTTTCTTTAAGTATATTCAATTATCAGAGCACTTTATGAAAATAAATCACAACGTCCCTTATTTTTCCCAAGCTAGGTGGTAATTGAATCGAACGAACCCAATTATGAACATTTTGAGATTGTGTTTGAGTATTTTCAAACTGTGTTCGTATTTTTTCATTTGTTATTTAAAAAGAAAAATTTGTTTTAAACTCGTTCATTTACTTGCTCGTCAAATTTTGCATAATTTACGAAAAAAGTTTATTAAAACTTTTTCATTAACTCTGGATCAATTTGTCTGAAATTTTTCCCATTTGTAATAATTTAAGAAAAAAATTATTTTATTACAAATATCATACATGTCCAGACAAAAATATAAATTCTATTAAACTAGTGTTCAAGAATGTTATTGAACGTTTGCAAACGAGGTCGTGAGTCTGACTAACAAATAAACCTATTTTTTAGTTGAGTGTGACTTTATTAATTGAGGAACATGTTTTCATCAACTATTAATGAGTTTGAACAAACTTTTGTTCATGGATGTTTGATTCACTTAAACTCTAGTTCTATACATAATTAAAACAATAAAATTATGTGAGATAGAGCACGCAATATGATGTTGCAACACCAATGTATAGAGAACTCAGATTACTGAGAAATAAATTTAAAAGCCATAGGGACACATAGAAAATATATGTCTTCAGGGAGCGTCCCACTACCTCTCACAACTCTTTCACTGATAAATTGGTTTGAACGCACGAAGTACAACTTGGACTTACTCGACTTGACCTCCCTCCTAGCCCAACCAACACTAAACTCGATTCTATCAACTACTTTCTTGGCCACAAACACGTGGACTTTAAAACTAGCTATGGATCCCTCCCAGCTAACGAAAATACTTAATCCCTAAGCACTCGAAAGTGTTTGTAAAAAGAAAAACAATCTCAGTTCTTCAGCGGTGTAAGAACGCTGAAAAACTAGATCGAATAAATAAAATAAAATGAATAAAGAGCTCTTAAAACTCAATTGAATGAAATGAATGGTTAACACGATTATTGCAGCAACTCTCTTAAATTGATTGTTGGAGTAGACTTATATACAATCTCCTTAAAGTAAACAATCTTCACAAGTTTCTCATATTTTTTTAAGGAGTCAATTCCCTTCTCAATTGATTTCTTTCAAATTTAGAAGAAATCATTCATATAGAATAAGTTTCCTTGAAGTAGAATTCGTATTTGTGATTTTAAGGTCTTCATAATTGAATTTACAATGGAGATCTTGTGTTTACAAATTCGTATAAGAACACGACTTTCGTAAAATGGCCTACCTTCTAAATCTCAAAAATCTTGCGGTGAATATTTCAAAATCATCCTTAGATCTTCTTTAGAACGTCCATAGTTCTTTATGTATGAATAGTTTATCCTTTCATAGTCCTTGTTACTTTTTTTTGTCATATAAGAGAGAAAAAACTAATTATGACATAAAATCAAACTCATTAATGCAGGTGACATATATGGTAAGTGAATATATAAAATATATATTATGTAATCCTTCCCCTTAAGGATTAGGACTTTATAATACATATCTATACTTATAATAAGATATCTTATTTACCAAATTTAGTATGTTGAAAAGTCAACGTAATTAAGGCATTGCTATTCCTATCCAAAATTTTATATAATTATTTTTTTTATTTGTCTTATATCCCATAAAATCGGTTTAAGAAAAAAGAAATCCCGTAACATCTTTACCAAAAAAAAAAAATTATATAATTATTTTATTTATTTTTATAAAATTATTTATTTTATTTTTTATTAATAAAAGTACCTAAAATCTTTACGTCAAAACATCGATTCATTAAAAAATAAATCACATAAAATCGGTGAAGTCAAAAATTGTACGTGAAGTCTATATCTATACTAAAAATATGCACATTCAAAATTTCTTATCTAATTCATTCTTTCTTATTATCTAATTGTATGGAAATTTGTTCTGATTTTGTTCAATCATCTAATTGCATTTGCCTTATATCCCATAAAATCGGTTTAAGAAAAAAAAAATCCCATAACATCCGATAAGTAAAAAAAAAGTACGTAAAATCTTTACTAAAATAAAAAAAGGCTTTATTTATTATCTAATTGTATGGAAATCTATACTGATTTTGTTCAAACCGATTTCTGTATATTTAGATTTTTTCATAAAAATATTAACAACAATATATATCTACTCTACCTATTATAAAATTACAAATCTCAAAATATCGAGTCATTATCTTCCTCACTATCAACATCATGCGAATAAAAAATATCCCCCATTTCCTGATTTGTTCACCTCATTCTGATTTCTCAGTCTTTTATTCAAAACAATGAATAAATGATATTGTTTAATCAAACAAGTCAATAGGTCTAACAAACCTATGCTCACAGTTCGAATTGTGATAATACTTTTCCAAGGCTGGGGCAACACATATAAATCATATCTCAAGTTGGTTTTGCATGATAAAACTGTAAGCCAAATTATTTGAATTTTTATTTTTAATTTTGAACTTTGAAATGTATATTTTTAATTTTTTTTATATTTTCGTGTATGTATTTAGATATTTTTGTACATGTTTCGTATGTCATGACCATAAACAAGAGTTAGGGACAATCTTTATCCCACGTTGGCCTTTTTATAAAGAAACCTGTCTTTTGTTATGACCAATGATATGTTGTTGTTTCGCGTGTAACTAACATAAGGGGGTTGAAGATATTAGTTTGTGAGAATGAGGAGTTGCCCAATAATCAAACTCATAATGTTGTGTATAAGGAGACATTTAATAATATATGATTGTTTCTTTGTCGAATACTATTTTATTGTACAATTTTCTTGCGTATTGTAAACTTTTTATTGAATATTGCATCTTATAATATAATATTCCCCAAATATATATCTCGTGCCTCGTACAGGTCACGTATTATATATATCCCGTACATTTTTTTATTCGTTTATATAATTATAAAGTTAGATAAATGACCTTAAAATTGTGTACCCCGTGCATCGCACGGATTCTGTACTAATTATAATAAACATATACCCTATATTATCAACAATAAATACTAGGAACTTATTTAACTAACTAGTAAATAAATAGAAAACTTTTATTTAATTTATTTTGCTTGTCTAACAATAAAATCTTATAGAAAAACACTTAGGTTTGTCGAACAATATCAAACCAATATTTTTACATTATCATATTATTTAATAATTAGTATATTCTTTTGAAACCTTTGAATGGCATTTTTCATTGACTTTGGATGATATTATAAGATTCCCTAAAACTTAATACTTTTTAAATCTTTAGGATTTTGTATATGACAGTTGTGTTTGAATTTGGAATACGTTATAAGAAAATCTGAACAATTATAATGCTAAATAGATTAAATACTTTTTTTTTTTTTAAATTAAATTAATACCTCGAGACCTTTAAAAAAGTCCAAGCTAAATACACCAAAATCTTTAAATTATAAACAAATCTATTAAAAATCCGAATAAGTATTATCCCGATTTTTTTTTTTCTTTTTTTTTTTAAATATGAGATTTCTTAAGATTTTTTTAATCAGAGTTCTTGAAATCTTACATTTGATGCTATTCTTTCATATATGTATTGTTGTCTTTGAAATCTAAATAAGTTTTAAAAAGTTAAGATAAATTTAGTTGATTAACAAATTAAATATATCATTACCTTTTTACGAACTTTTAAAATATCAAACAAGTATCTCAATTATATATATATATATACATATATATATTTAATTTGAGTTAAATATTTCATAAGCTAATACAACAAATGAGGATCCACTCGTATTCTCATGCAACCCAACACATGTGTGAAAGGCTGAAAGCGTTGGGCTTGGGCCGTTAATTTCGGAGCGTGAGACAATTCAAGTTGAGCCCATTATTAGAGTTTTTTTATGGGTTTATTGCACCAAACTCCTCTGTATTATACTAAATTTGCGCGTTTTCCCCCTATATTTTAAAAATTGCGTCATACCCCCTTGTATTTAAAATTTGCATGCACACTCTCCCATTTGACTGTTTTCCTATTAACGGCGTTAATATTTTTGTAAAATTCCCGTTATGCCCTCAGAATATTATATATATATATTTTCTGATAAATTGAATTTATCATGATATATTCAATATATTGCGAGAAATTGAATAGACTTTCTCATCTCTAAATCAAAATCACACTTTCACTTTCTTGAACAAACTTTCTCATCTGCTATTCCTAAATGCTTCTTGCTCACTGGAAAGATTGTCAAAAAACAAAGAATGACCAAAGGGCAGACAAAGTTAAGGAGAAGGGATTTTCTTAACTGGGACTTCAAAAAGAAGTAGGACTTTTTCTGGGAGAACCAACTTCTCTTCAATTTTTCTCTCCTTCTACAAAGGGTGAAAACCCTAATTTTCAAAAAAAAAGAAAGAAAATTAGATCTCAGATTGAGGGAGCAATTTCATCCGCTGCCGCCACAGGTGTTCTTCCTCGATCTGTACAGCGGCAGGGCCTTCATCGAGGACGGTGCATACCTCGTTGTCGAGGTCGTCGGCGGTTGTGAGAGCCCAGGGTCGCATCGATTCAGATGCTGGCGTCAGAACGGACAGGGAACTCCATCACCTTCGCGAAGGCCCTGCAGTGGAGATGGAGGCGAGCATCATGGACGGTCGCGACTGGCGATGCGGCGCCGTCTCCGACGGACTGCCGTGAAAGCACCGGCAATAGGAATTCGAATTTGTAGGGGAAAAGATTTTCTGGGGGCATTTGATGTTCGTTGGTAGCATCTGCTTGAGGAAGACCATCAGGAAAGAGACGACGAAGTTGTAGTCGGGTTTCCCCTCTCGGTGGTCTACTGGATCTATCTCCATAGCCACAAGACGAAAACGCAGTTGGAGGAGATGCGGGATTAAATTTTTGTTCATTTTTTAAAATAATATAAAAATTAAATAAAAATAATTTTATTAAAAAATAGAATTTATATATTTTTCAAACATTTCAAAAAAATAAAATAATATAAAAACTGAATAAAATAAATAAATACAAATCCTATATATATATATATTTGAATACAAAATATTTTATTTACAAATTAATACTTTAATAATATATATATATAGAAGTATCATTTTATTTTTATTATAAATAAATAAATTTAATTTAATTTAGTTTAATTTTATTTATATATATTATATTATTTCAATTAAAAAATGTATATTTAAACTTTATATTTATATTTTAATTTATTTAAATGAAATATTATTTTATTTTTTATTAAATAGTAATCTATTTATTTATTATTTTTAAATTTTACATTTAATTTCATTTAATTTATTTTTTATTTTATTTTTTTTATTTTAATTATACTTTTTTTATAATTACTTTAGTTTTAGATTATTGAAATGGCTGATTTTTCAGTATTTTCAGGGGTAAAACAGTAATTTCAGCAATTTAATGCATGTATTAAGGGGTAAAATAGTCATTTTCCTGAGTTTATGGCGAAAAAATGGAGAACAGCCGCACTACACGCACGTGAAATGCACATCCGTCAAGTTAGACGGTTTAGGGGATAACGCGCAATCAAAAGTATAATAGAAGGGGGTATAGCGCAATTTTTAAAATACAGAGGGATAATGTGCAAATTTCGTATAATACAGGTGGGTTTGGCGCAATTTACCCGTTTTTTTATATGAAAAGGAAAACTCGCATGTTACCAAGAACGTTTGGATGAGATGACTTGGGTCTCTTCCAGCTTAACCAGTGGTCTCGTGTACGAGCCCAGGGAATGCAGCAGTATTAAAACTCTTGAGGGAGAGCTTTTTTGCCCTTGTAGTCCTACTCGGTTCGATTCTGGATTAGTCGATTCCCCTATGGATTCGAAAACCGAAAAATTCCTGTACCAAAAAAAAAAAAAAAAATCACATGCCAGTTGATACGCTTTTGTTCCCTCACTAGAGTGTAATATACTATATAGTTCCCTTTTGTTTCCTTTTTCCTTATTAGTGCCCACTATAGCCTACAGTATATTAATATATATACCTCTTGTGCAATGAAATAATCGATTATGTGATTTATAGATTCAACTAATTTATATTTAGTTTATTTTTTAGCTATAGTTAATTTTGAAAATTTTGGTATTATTAGTTGTTAGTGAATATATAAAATAAAATTTAAATAAAATAATTAAAGTTGATTTGATGTAAAGTATGAAAAAATAATTAGAAGCTGTTAAAATTATGCGACTCAATAAATAGTGGATTAAAGTTGATCTGAGTGTAGAATGATTATTTCATATTATTTAATAATATCGATAATATTAGAAATAGTGAGGTTTTAAAAGTGAGTTAAATTTGAATTTTCACTAAATTTTTATTGTTCAAATTATATCCAATCGTCTTCTGAATAATCAATTAAAAAAAAATACAGAAAACATTCATATAGATGTACAAACTATATTAGAAATGCTCCCCTTACCCACGGTGGACACATGTTAATATGCCTACTGCCTAGATGGCATGATGATGTATTTTTTAAACATATTAACATCAACAATGAATGCACTACGCGGTGGACATATTAACATGTGCCCAATGTGGGTATGTGAGCATTTCTCCAAACTACATACACACAGCCCAACACACCCAATATCTCTCCCGTGATATAAAAGGGGAGGGAAGTGGCAAAACACCATTTTCAAAGTTATTCTCTTTCTCTCTCTAGAATCCGTCTGCTTCAATTTGAAGCTGTCTTTTTTCCCCATAGCCTAATTCAGTTCCCCTTCTGTCGCCCCTTTAAGCATCGCAGTGCCCTTTTCACGCTAGACAATTCTCCGGCTTTTATCTTCACGCTGTACGGCTGTTTTCTCTAGGGTTTCTGTGTGAGCTTTTTACTTTGTTTTAGGGGGTTTAGGGTTTAAATTAGAGCAACTGTGGTGATTTATCAGCCATGGCGGCGGATAAGTTGCGGGATTTGAGCCAGCCGATGGATGTCGCGCTCCTGGATGCTACTGTGGCGGCTTTCTATGGGACGGGATCTAAGGAGGAGGTATGTGCTTTTTTTTGGGGGTGGGGGGCCGTTGGGTTTTTTTACCACCATGATTTTTCTAGAGACATTGACTTCAATTTAAGCAACTTTTTGTTTGCTCGATTTGTTGCTGGGTTCTAGTAACAACGAAGGACTTGAGTTATTTTAAGAAATTATCCCGCCTGTTTCATCAAAGTTGTGGAATTTATTAATTTTCACTCGTGTTGAGTTTGGCAGTAGTTTTAAAGGGTAGTAACATTCATCGTTTGCGGACCAGCTGCTTCGTTGGTTATACTATTCATGTTTGGTTTGGATTGTTGCCAATCATGCCTGGAACAGTCACATTGTGCTCGAAAGTTCATTACCTGGGTTCTGTATAGGACTTAATTTAGACTGAACCACAGTGTTGGGTTTAGATGGTTTCAAATCATCGCCCCAAATTTACATGATTAGAACGAAATGTGAACTTATGGTCGGTGTTAGAAAGTGTGAATGATCATCTTGCCAGGACATTTCACATGTTCATGTGGGTTTGGCAGTCTTTCTTATAAAGCAATTCAATTTTGCATGTTTATTTGCCAGACACTCACTTGCTTATAATGAAAAGGTTAGCTTGTAAAGTTTGTTATTTTTTTTTTTGCGCATTTTGTTACACTTAGCTATTATTTTATGTCAGCAATTTCCAATTATAGGTTTTGAGTATTTATTTGGTCGAAGTAGTAGAAGCTTACAACTTAAGAATCTGTCGGAAGTGGTTACTTGTGCAAATGATGCTCTTACTTGCTCCTCTTTATGCTTTATAACATCCCCCATCCCCAGTTATGTGAATTAATGGATATATCGTTCTTGACCTGGTAAATGCAGCGTGAACTTATTGGATCATTTCGTAGGAATATTATAGTTCTTATTAATTAAGTATGATCATCTGCAGCAGTATCTTTTGTGCAGATTACATGACTGGCTATCTTTTTTATCCCTGCCCTGAACCTACTGGTTGTATTGTTTCTTGATTTTGTGACAGAGAGCTGCTGCCGACCATGTTTTGCGAGATTTACAAAATAATCCAGATATGTGGCTTCAAGTGGTTCACATTTTATCCAATACACAGAACTTAAATACCAAATTTTTTGCCCTACAGGTATGCCAATGATAGTTGTTGAGACTGGGATTCTTTAGAACATGTTACACAAAAACTTATTGTCGACTTTTATCTGATCATTTCATTCTTTTCACGATACTGAAGCGATTTACTTGCCATCTCCATGTGCAGGTTCTAGAAGGTGTTATTAAGTACAGATGGAATGCTTTACCTGTTGAACAACGAGATGGAATGAAGAACTATATATCTGAAGTTATTGTTAAGGTACTTGAATATCTTTGGGAATGAGTTTTCTGTAACTATGTTGTGGTTGTTATTGAAGAATATGTATCTCCTGATACTTTTGTCATGCTATATTCTCATCAGCTTTCAAGTGATGAGATCTCCTTTAGGCGAGAGAGGCTGTATGTGAATAAGTTGAACATTATACTGGTTCAGGTAACTTTAATTTAATAGTCCGATTGATGCTTATCTGCTGTACATTTATATTCTATTCTTGGTCATCTCTTTATTTGGGACACTCTTTCATTGGAGTGCATGCTTGTCTGAGGTAGTTTTTGGCTGTCTTTTGCATATTTAGATTTTGAAGCACGAGTGGCCTGCCCGGTGGCGAAGTTTCATTCCAGATTTGGTTGCAGCAGCAAAATCAAGTGAAACCATTTGCGAAAATTGCATGGCAATACTAAAAGTAAGTAATTAATATCTTCTCGTAAGCTCAATTTAACTTCATATAGCTGACTTGAGAACGTTATTTGTTAGCTCTTAAGTGAGGAGGTCTTCGACTTCTCGAGGGGTGAGATGACCCAACAGAAAATCAAAGAGTTAAAGCAATCATTGAACAGGTATGCATGTGACATGTTAATCGTCTGTTGATATATTTGTTGTTTTTGTGATTCATATCTTGCCGATTAATATTTCTATGGCCTTATTTTGGTCTTTAGATATCTGATGTCTTTGTAATGTTCTTTCCTTTTTCTTCTATGGAAAATGATTATTGAAATTCTGTTTGTGTGCAGTGAGTTCCAGCTTATTCATGAGCTATGTTTATATGTATTGTCAGCATCTCAAAGAGCCGAGCTTATCAGGGCTACCCTCGCCACATTACATGCTTTCCTTTCCTGGATTCCTCTAGGCTATATATTTGAATCACCGCTGGTTTGTACTTCTTCATTTCTTGTGGGTGGTTGTTAAATGAAAGAAGGGCTATAATTTCCATCTTGTCGTATGGATTCTTTGTTTAGGAAATGCACTTGTAAGTTAAGTCCGATCTGATGCCCACATTTTATGTGTTGGTTGGCAGCTTGAAACGCTGTTGAAGTTTTTCCATGTACCGGCTTATCGCAATCTGACTCTTCAATGTCTGACAGAGGTATACCTACCTTTGGCATCTCTTAAATTATCATTGTTGTATTTGCCTATATAATGTTGCTTGTCATTTCATGTGTCATTATGTGCAGGTTGCCGCTCTTAGTTTTGGGGACTTCTATAACGTGCAGTATGTCAAAATGTATACTATATTTATCATGCAATTGCAGGTAGCGTAAATTTGTTTTATGTGCAGTATGATCAGGTAAAGCCTCTAGCTCAATGAACTGCATGCTAAATTCTCATCTCTGTTGTAGACGATCCTGCCACCCACAACCAACCTTGTAGAGGCTTATGCAAATGGGACTAGCGAGGAGCAGGTTTTTTTCTGATACAAAAACGTTAATGCATTAATCCGTTTCTTCTCTCTCTATATTAATTTTCTGCTTTGAGTTTTCCCAGGCATTTATTCAAAATTTGGCGTTGTTTTTCGCATCATTTTTCAAGGTAATCACTCCTTGTTTCCTGGCGAATAAAACTAACAGGACTGCTGAATGTTGTTGAATGGCGTCATGAGGTTGGAAAGTTGCTAATGTATTTAGAGATTCATTTCCTAGATCAAGAATCTGACACAAGCGTTGATTTTCAACTTTACATATTCTTCTGTGGAAACTTAGAGCTTTTCACATTGTCTTGAGTTACTTAAAGATGTTTGAACGGGTGTGGAATATTTGTTGCACCTCACACTCACGAAGTAGATGTCATAATCTTTTTCGTGAAGCTCCCTATTGTCTTCCATTGGAGAACTGAACTTGGCTTTATTATTGAATTTTTCGAGTATGTTTTGCACTTAATGTAAAATTGTGCTGTGGATTTTAGTTCTAAAGTTCCTTCTCCACTCATTTACAGTTTACCAGATTTATTATTGTTATTCAAGCTTCTAATGAACCAAAAAAAATCACTACACTCACTTCTTATGCATCTCATGAACAGCCAATAAATCAAGTTTTCTGGTAACTTGGCAGTCGTTATTTTGACATTCATGTTTCTGGTGACTTTTGATAGATGTCTTTTGTTCGTTGTGCAGTCTCACATACGAATATTAGAATCTTCACAAGAAAACATAAATGCACTGTTAATAGGCCTGGAATATCTCATCAACATATCTTATGTGGATGATACTGAAGTTTTCAAGGTATGCTTCTTATTTTTATTAGCAAGTTTCTACATTTACATAAGATTCATTTTGTTTGTGTTTTCTATTATATCAAAGGTTTGCTTGGACTATTGGAACTCCTTAGTCTTGGAGCTATTCCAAGCTCACCATAATCTGGACAACCCTGCAGCAAGTGCGAACATGATGGGATTGCAGGTGCCTTTATACGGGTTGTATTAGCAGTCTTTTTTGTCAATTTGGTTTTCAAGTCTGACATTTGTATCGCTGAAATAGGTGCCGTTGCTGGTGGGTATGGTTGATGGCCTAGGTTCACAACTCATGCAGAGGCGTCAACTTTATGCTGGTCCGATGTCAAAGTTGAGATTACTGATGATCTGCCGGATGGCAAAACCTGAAGAAGTTCTTATTGTCGAAGACGAAAATGGAAATATAGTTCGTGAAACAATGAAGGACAATGACGTGCTTGTGCAATATAAGGTCCTTTTAAAATGATTAGAAACTTTTAACAGCTATTGGGTGGCATAGTTGATATCATCTTCTTCCAAAATTTGCTATGAAGTCAGCCAGATGTTAAATAGTTAAATCTTGCAGATTATGAGGGAAACACTGATCTACTTGGCACATCTAGATCATGAAGACACTGAAAAACAGGTTTGCCTCTTACTTTTTCGGAAAATGCTGCATTTGCATACATGCTTTGGAGGGGGTCTGTATCCTCACCTGACATGAGTAGCTTGTTTTTGTCACCTCACTTCTTTCCTTTCCATGTTTTTTAATGCATATGGTAATGGTTTCCCTTTTCAAAAGTAATTGTTAAGTAAAGTGTTGCTCAAGGATATTGCATACCTACCTGTAGAGGATTTGATTGCGCTTACCATACCATTCTTGGACTATTATCAAGTGTCGGTATTTGACTACATAAAACATAAAGAGCATACTGTTGGGGGGACGCAAATTGCATTAAGTTGGTGCAATGATTGCCTCATTTACTGGTTTAGTGAAGTTATTTTTTTTTATATATTTTTATATTGTAATCCTATGGTTTTCAGAAGTCGCAGTGCTTGATTCATGTTTTAATGTAGTTTGTAAGTTTTGGAATCTGGAATGTGTTTACTTATAAATTGATTTGTGAATATGGATACAGATGTTGAGGAAATTGAGTAAACAACTAAATGGAGAAGATTGGACCTGGAACAACCTCAATACTTTGTGTTGGGCCATTGGATCTATTTCTGGGTCGATGGTGGAGGAGCAGGTAGGTTATCATTATCTGAATGTGCGACGTTAGTTTATTATTGTGGCACTATGTATGCAGCACCTGCTAATTGTATGTATTTGGGATTAGGTGTACCCCCAAAAGTAACTTTCACCTTTATTATATAATTCTGACTTTATTTGGCGATACGCTCCTTCCTTTGACGTCATAAATGTAGAATTCTTTCTGTATCTTTTACAAGTGAATTTTTTTCCCGTTGTGTCATAATGAGTATTTTTGGGGTGTCTCTGGTTCTGCTATTCCCATGAGTGCCACTTCATAATGACACACTGTTGAGTAGTGACAGCACTAACTTTTATATGGTTGCATCCAATCATCTCAACTTCACATATTCCTGCAACTTCCTTGCTTTGCCAGGAAAACAGATTCTTGGTGATGGTCATTCGGGACTTGTTGAACCTTTGTGAAATCACCAAAGGAAAGGATAATAAAGCTGTCATTGCCAGTAATATAATGTGAGTAGTGTATTAGTATTTGGATTACATACACATTATCTTGCTGTATGATGGACGACACTACCAAAATCTGTACACTTCCCATTGTTCACTGTATAGTTTGCAGGTGATATGAGAGTACAAATTAATCAACTATCTTGATTGAAACTTGCCCATTTTTCTATTTGTTGGTTGTGTAGGTATGTGGTTGGTCAATACCCAAGATTTCTGAGAGCTCATTGGAAGTTTTTGAAAACTGTCGTGAACAAATTGTTTGAGTTCATGCATGAAACTCATCCAGGAGTTCAGGTTCTTTAATGTTATTTCTGCAGCTGTGGTGTAGATGCTTTTAACCTCATGTTTTTCATGTCCGTCTCTTCGTTTTTATGTTCATAGAGTACAATTTCACTGATTCTATGTTATTTGTAGGATATGGCTTGTGATACATTCTTGAAAATAGTTCAGAAGTGCAAGCGCAAATTTGTCATTATGCAGGTTGGGATTGTAGTACTGTACTGATATTTGTATGGTAATAGTTTGATAGGGTCATGCCTTTATAAATATTTCCGATGTCTGCATCCTACTTATGTAGGTTGGAGAAAATGAGCCGTTTGTATCAGAACTTTTGACAACTCTTCCGTCAACTATAGCAGATCTTGAGCCTCATCAAATCCACTCCTTCTATGAATCTGTAGGTCCACATCCCACATTTGCTTGATTGTATATTAAGGTTTAACTGTTTTGTAAAGTGGTTGATAACTATTGCTACTTTATTTATGTGTTCTAGGTGGGCAATATGATTCAGGCAGAATCTGATCCTCATAGGAGAGATGAATATCTCCAGAGATTAATGGAGCTGCCAAATCAGGTATAAGATATTTCCTTGTTACTGAAACTGATTGGATTCCGGAAGATGCTTATGATATTTATTTCCAAATAGTCATTGATCTTCTGTGTGATTATTACCTTTGCTAGTGCCTGCATTATTATTCTGTTGCTAATGGATTATCTGCTGCAGAAATGGACTGAAATTATTGGGCAGGCGCGTCAAAGTGTGGATTTCTTAAAAGATCAGGATGTGATTAGGGCAGTGCTTAATATATTGCAGGTTCGTTCTCTGATGCGGACATGTATTGACCTAATTTAAATTGAACAGTCTGTTTTCAAAGCTGCTATAATAAGATGGCTCATAAAGTTTGCTTTTTTGTGCTACATAGTCGAATATAGTCTCTCAAAAGCAAAGAAAGAAAAAAGGAAAGAAAAAAGAGGGCATTCACCTGTGATACTTTTGAGGATAAAACTTACTATTGTGTTCTGTTTAGATTAATTAGACTGTGAAAAACAAATTGGCGGACTTTGCTTAATGCTTTAGATTAAGCTTGTTTTCTGATTGGCGAGCTTTTCGAATTACATTTTCCTTTAATTTTGTCCTTGCCCACTTTATATTTTGACATACCTTTTTACTTGCAGACAAATACTAGTGTTGCCAGCTCTCTTGGGACATATT
This sequence comes from Striga hermonthica, assembly GCA_902706635.1. Lineage (NCBI taxonomy): Eukaryota > Viridiplantae > Streptophyta > Magnoliopsida > Lamiales > Orobanchaceae > Striga > Striga hermonthica. The sequence goes on along the minus strand of CACSLK010011299.1, from coordinate 4,913,714 downwards.
TCTTGCCACAGATCACTCTTATCTTTTTGGATATGCTCAATGTTTACAGGTGTATTTGGATTTCGTAGGAACTCTCTGTTTTTGTTGTTTACCATTCCTTTTGTTTGTTTGTTTGTTTTATGACAATTTTGTTTGAATGCACCAGAATGTATAGTGAACTTATATCTACCAGTATTGCTCAAGGAGGACCCTATGCTTCCAGATCATCTGTCGTGAAACTTTTGCGGTAGGTTTTCAATTTTGGAACGAAATATGCTTTTGTATTTTATCTGATATTTATCTCGGTCATGTCAATTTTTAACAGCTCAGTCAAGAGGGAAACACTGAAGCTTATCGAGACATTTTTAGACAAAGCTGAAGATCAACCTCATATAGGAAAGCAATTTGTGCCTCCAATGATGGACCCTGTTCTGGGGGACTATGCGCGGAATCTGCCTGATGCACGAGAGTCTGAAGTTCTCTCACTTTTTGCCACAATAATAAATAAGTATGCATGCTTTTCAGTGAGTGTGTGTGTGTGGTTGAATAGCATTGTGGATCCTCATGTGGGTGTACATAAATGTATAGGAGACTAGAAGAGAATTATGCTATTGCAGTGTTTTATATTTATAATACTTCTAGTATACCTTGGTTCTTATAATGTGTTGTGATATTGATGCTTATCAGAATTTTATATTGTGCTTGCTTTATTATTCCAATTAATTCATTATATTTTAATTGCGCTTAAGGTATAAGCGGGCAATGATTGAAGATGTTCCTCGAATCTTTGAAGCTGTTTTTCAGTGCACTCTGGAGGTTTGTCTTCATTTTCTTGTTTATAACTAGTATGTCAATTTTTCATCCTTTGACTTTTTCCATCTTTTTTCTACCTCGGGTAATCTTGCTCCATTTTGGACTTTCAGTGGAAGACTTAATGTCTTGTCCTCTCAGCACTTTCTTTTCCCCTTCAACTCTTAATTTGAGGTCTTTGTAAATGTGAATAGTTTTCTGGTCAGATTGCTAGTTTTGCCGTCAATCTATAGTTGTCCTTACCTAGCTATGCTTTATGTATAAGCTAACAAGTATTCGTACGATTAAAAAATTGCAATATACCGTTCATGTTAGAGCTTTCATTACCCCCATCAGATAATAGTCAGGGTTAATTTTGATGATAGGTGCTCAGTTTCACTTTTATGTCGTGACTTCATAATTGTTTTTCTTGCAGATGATAACTAAGAATTTTGAAGACTATCCCGAGCATCGACTCAAGTTTTTTTCACTACTTCGAGCCATCGCAACCCATTGTTTTCCAGCTTTGATCCACTTGTCCAGTGAGGTATATATATTAAACATCAAAGAAATTCAGTTGAACATTTCCCTTTTATCTTCTGCATTTATTATGTTTTTCTTTGTTCTACTGTTCTATGCCAGCAACTGAAACTCGTCATGGACTCGATCATTTGGGCCTTCCGCCACACTGAACGGAACATTGCGGAAACTGGACTCAATCTTTTATTAGAGATGATGAAAAATTTTCAGGTGTCTGAGTTTTGCAATCAGTTTTACAGGACATATTTTTTAACAATAGAGCAAGAAATCTTTGCTGTTTTAACAGACACCTTCCATAAGCCTGGGTTCAAGTTACATGTCCTCGTACTTCAGCATTTGTTCATCCTGGTATTGTAGCTATTCTAACTTCTACACACCACAATCCTTTTGCATAACCATCTGAATTAACCTCTTATTATTATAAATTTAATTTTCTATCATTTTGATACAACTGTTTTTTCATCACAATAATAGGTGGAAACTAATGTGTTGACCGAGCCCCTGTGGGATGTTGCCACTGTAACTTATCAATATCCAAATAATGCCATGTTTGTCCGTGAGTATACCATCAAACTTTTGAGTACATCCTTCCCCAACATGACAGCAGCTGAGGTACTGAAGCAAATCTTTTACCCGTTGGCTTTTTTCTTTATTCTATGTGTCTCAAACTTTGCTTATCTGTTTTCTGGATATTTGCAGGTGACACAATTTGTGTCTGGTCTTTTTGAGTCGAGGACTGATCTTCCCTCGTTCAAAAACCATATTAGAGACTTTCTAGTGCAGTCCAAAGAATTTTCAGCTCAGGTGAAGTTTCATTCTCGGTTACTGGCATTACTTCACATTGTATCTCCTTTTACCAATGATTCTTCCTTCGGCTCTTATACTTCCTTAGGGTGTGATTAGATATGGATTTGATTGGTTTTTTTGTTAATCATAGTTAATTTTGAAAAATGTGGTATAGTTGGTTGTTAGTGGGAATATAAGTTTAAATTAAAATAATATTTAAAATAAAATAATTAAAGCTGATTTGATGTAAAAGTATGAGAAAAATGATTGGAAGTGATGGTTAGTTAAAATTATGTGAGTGGATGAATAGTGAATAAAAGTTGATGTGATGCGTAAGAATGATTGATTAATAATATTTAGTTATATTGATAATATCATGGATAGTGGGTGGGGTGGGGTTGAGTTAAATTTGAGTTTTGATTTTTTTTTTTTTTTTTT
>CACSLK010011299.1:4867927-4886193 GCA_902706635.1 Striga hermonthica | reverse complement strand
TCTTCCCGCAGCTTCTGGTTCTTGCCCTTTTCTTGCTCAATAGTTCAATTAAAATTATAATAACTCATCTTTAGAAGAAAAAATTGAGCCTGGGCAACTGCCCAGGCTCGCTTAAACGTGAGTCCGCCCCTGAGTATAAGATAAAGAAATGATGTTTAAAACTGATTTAATATAAAAACAGTGAAAAACTATTGTTAATGATTAGTTATTAAATATATGATAGTGCAAATAGTGTTTTTTAATTGTAGCGACTTGGTGAGCTACCATCTTTCTCTCAATCGTTTGTCTCCAGACTCTGGAGGGTTCACGCCAAGCTTCATCAATCGCCACGAACAATCGCTTTCAAGCAATTTTTCTATCTCGACTGGCCAGTATAGCAGATTAGGATTTCATCACCTTCTCTTCTTTTATCAAGCAAGAATGGTCGTAGATCAGGAGCGGTTAAGCAAATCCGTACGCAAATAGGAACAAGTTAAATAACGGGAATAGAAGATCGGTAGAAGGCAAGAAACTCTCGTAAGAGGTCTTCCCGGTCGAGATGCCTGAGGTGTATCGGTATTAACTCGCAATGGTCTTGTAACTGTGGAAAAGGGGTGATTGCACTTCTACTATGGCATCTTAGCGATGCGGGCAAGCCTTGTTCTCGGTAATATACTCGAAGATGCAATCCAACGAACGAAGGTAATACCATACTAGGAAAGTAGCTAAGAATGAAGCTCATAATGGAGCTATTGCAACTAAGAATTAGACCAGAGAGATGAGGGATAAAGCAGCTAATGCCAAGTCGGCGTAGCTAGTAGCCTGTGCTCTTGTTCCCGGTTAAACCGGCAAGCATTGATCGTCATCCCAAAAAATAGAAAATCCCAACTTCCTGCTTAGAAAGAGAAACCCTGTCATTGATTCCCGCCTAAACGCGAGAAGAAACCCCCTTATCCGAAGCACTTTTCTTAAGGGTAAGGGGGTCAGAGCACCAAGTAAATACCCGCCAGCATGCTCTTAATCAGTCCCGAACTCCTGATTTCTATATCTTCTATCTGTCTCTGACCGAAATCAAAATTCGATTTGGACCGAAATTGAAAACGATTATTTGGTTGGGTTTTCGGTTTACGTTTTCCTAAAATTTTGGTTTTCAGTTCGGTTTGGATAGTTGTGATCTGTTAACCGAACTGAACTGAAAATCAATTTATATACTTGGTTTCTATTTATTCATATAAGTTATAAAAGCATTAGTTTGCTTCAATGATTGATGTTTTCAAGCTTCACTAAAATATCTAAAGTATTAACTTGACTCAAAATTGGCTTCGTCATAGTTCCAAGTCACGGTTCGGGTCCGAAGTCTTCTTTTGAGGATAATTTAAAATTTATTGAGAAGATTAAACAAAATAATAAAAAATTATTATTATTTTATTGGGATAAAACATCAAATTATTATTATTCTTTTATGTTAAAAATTCAAAATTTATTCATAATATTAATTATTTATTGCGATTAACCGAAAACCGAACCGAACTGACCATTGGATTTTCGGTTAAAAACCGAACCAAAATATAAATTTTAGTTATGATAATGGACAAACCGCATTTTCGGTTAACCGAAAATTCGGTCAGTTCCGTTCGATTTTAACCAAATGCGCAACCCTACTTTATGATCTGGCTTTAAGCACCTGCAAAGCCCCAGTGAGGGGCTTCGAGCTCTAGCTGGTATATGTGTATAAGAAACAACTCTCAACTCGTTTGCGTGAGAGTAATAATAGTTGTTATGATGATTTTTATTCTTTCATGATCTATTTGTAAAAATTATAATTATCTCTTATTCAAGTTTGTGACGCGCGCTTAAGATTCCACAAAATGTGATTTCTCTTATGCCCACTGTGAAAGCCTTCCTCGTGCGTACTCTATATTTTATAATTTTGTTGTATTTGGTGCTTCTAACATTGTGAACTTTAAAGTCTTCCTCGTGTGTACTCTATATTTTATAGATTTTTTACTTTCGGTGCTTCTAACCTTAATCACCACGACCTATATCACCGGATACATTGTACTAGCTTGATAATAGTCAGGTCAGCCAACTACCTTAGTTTGAGCCCAATCACACCAGTTGTCAATTGAAGCATCCCCTTAATTAGAAGAATAATCCCCTCAACTGATTTAAATGGTTAAATCAGTAATAATAAAAATAATAATTATTATTTTTTATAATTTTCTTCTTAATTTTCACTAAAAAACACAATGATGAGACGATGAAAAATAATCAATGCAGTATATCTTCTAAAATTACCTTGTATTTAATCCTCGTACCAATGTGAGAAAATGAAAATTTTATCCAAACAAAATAAAAATGTTACACATCTAGTTTTCACTACCACCTTACATTTTTTGGTATCGTTCAAAGTACATGGTATGAATTAAATAATTTTATTTTGTGTACTCTTAAATCCATATAATTAATTAGATTTTCTGGTCAAAACTATTTCAGAAGGTCCACCAGTCTCGCCACGAGAGTTTGAAACTTCGAACGACTCAAGTACGAACGCAATCCCGCGCAAAATTTTTGCTGAAATTGAAATTCATTCACAGCACATTTACCGATATACCCTTCAGCCACCAGACAATTACGCGTTTAACATTCTTCATATTTTTCTTTGTCTCCCAGTCTCGCACTCTCCCACCAAGTCTGCAGTTCTCACAGATATAACCAAATCCCACCTCAATAAGCAGCGGCGGATATGGCCGGCTTTCAATCGGAAAATACGCCGTCTGCTCAGCCTCCTCCGGAACTCGACGCGAACCCTAATCCGACAACTTCTGTTCGAAACAGTAGAGATGAAGCGTGTGCCGATATGGATACGGAGAATTTTCCGAGTTCCAACGGCTTTTCCGCCGGAAAATTGTCTAATGTGAGAGTTGAGACCCTTAGAATCTCTGGAAATAACAGCTTTAGACGGTCCCCGAGACTGGTTAACAATGCTAAAGCGGAGAGCGCCGCGAAGGAGGTGAACTCCGCCAAATTGAATGGTTTCGTGGAGAAATCTCCTCCGTCGAAGAAGCACAAGAGTGAGAAAAAGGTTTCGTTCTTCATTGGAGATCCAGTTCCAGAGGACGAAGCTCGGAGACGTTGGCCCTGGCGGTATGAGAAAAATAAGGTGTGTTCTGCATCACTAACCCTCCTTGGTGTTCTGCGAGATCACAAATTTTTCGTAAGAAATGCTGCTTAATGTAATTGTGTTGGTTAATATTTGGAAGGTATAAAGGTGAAATGCTGCTTAATGTGATTGTGTTGGTTAATATTTGGAAGGTATAAGGTTTATTTGGAATTCGAAGATTAACTTTGAAATTTCTTGAAGATGTGGTTCGAATAATGTATTAGAGTTTTCTGTTATTTAGTCAAATGATGTTCCGATTTCCATTTAACGTGATTATGTGGTTCAGAAGGACGAACTGGAGTTACTGGAAGAGTTTAGAAAGTCATCGCATGTCCTTTCTTGTTAAAATGAAATGGAAATGTAATTGGACTCCTAATTGACTATTGCTTAAATTTTCATCCATGTGGTAACTGATCATATGAATAGCACTATGTTGTGCACATTGAGACATCAAGTGTATGTGAAGCAAGAGAGCAAAACGCTAGGTAAAAGGCGGCATGCTGAAAAGAATCTTGCCAACAGTTACCAAATGTCCCAGACTATGTAATCTGAATCAAAGCCGAAAAGGCACTACAAACCTCATCTTCACTTTCTTAAACAACATTGTTTTTGCTATGCCTCTATAAAATTCTCAACGCCCTCCATAATTGATCTAAGAAAGAGGAAGCAGATTTAGTGTTGGTTTAGAAGAAAATTGATAGGAAAAATATGAAATGCATGACTTCATACTTCTGTACATGAAAATTGTATCCTACACGCTACATGTTCTGCCCTTAGGACATAAATATATACCCTTAAAGATATCACACGCCTCTCTACTGCGCTTAAGAGAGAGAATACATAGCCGCCTTCAGTCAGGGCTGCTTTTGATTGAATGGGCTTCTCACTGTCAATGAATAACATGGAAATTGTTGATGACCCCTCATATTGTGTACAGGTCCGGACTTCCACTTGCCCTCTGGTCTGGAAAGATTTAGATTTATAATCATCTGCATCAATTCGGCATATTATCCACCTGTTTAACTTTTACTCACAGTCTCATTTGTCCAAATAGTTAAAAATTTTCATCGAAAAGGTAATAGCAATTGTTTTAGGAAAAAGTTGTCACTATTGTTATTCAAGAAATTGTCGGGAGATTATCACTGTATTATTAGATTATTAAATTTTTTTATTGCCACAGCTCTGCGTGAATTGGAAGTTGTCCTATAAAAGATCGAAATCTCTGTTAAAATAAAACTCTATTTACAGCTTACCAACTTTCAGTGACCACGAAAAAGTATCTAAGTGTGCAAGACTTTTATTGAGAAAGAAGTGAAGTGAATTCACAATGCATGTACGCATATTTTGTAAATTTGTAAATAAAAAAGGGATTTATTTCTTTCCATTATTGTTGTAGGGTCTACAAAATAATGGATTACGGTCGAAAACAAAGTAAGTGATAAAGTGATTCAAATGTTGATTTTATGACTTATTTTAATTTCCCTACATTAAGTTGTTGCAACCTTTGTAGGATTGAAGATGATGATGGTGATGAGGAGCTTGTTTTGGACATAAAATGCCACTATTCTCAAGCTGAAATATTGAAGACCGTATTCTATCTTGGTGATTGTGCGTATGTCAAAGTAAGTTTTCTCTAATATCTAAAATCGAAGTGTCTGTTTGAAGGGACGCTGAAAACGTTATGGTGCCAGGAAAAAAATAAAATATTGTTGTCCTTGTACTTTATATCCATATTACTGCACACAAATGTTGTTATTAGTATAGTTGCAGCTCTACTGACCTTTTTCCACTCTATACAATTGTTGCCGTCAATGTTTATAGGGTCCAAAAGGAGGCTCTGATTATGTTGGCAAAATTATAGAGTTTTTCGAGACTATTGATGGTGAAGACTATTTTAGGGTTCAGTGGTTTTTCAGAGCTGAAGATACGGTGGCAATTATTATATTTGTTATTACCTTTTTCTTGTCAGAACTATTTTTTTCCTTTAAGTGTTTCACACTGAAATTTCGTAATTTGCATACCTTTTTCAGGTAATAAAGGACGACGGGATATCTCATGACAAGAAGCGATTATTCTATTCTACTTTAATGAATGATAACTTATTGGACTGCATTGTTTCAAAAGTTGAAGTTGTTCAAATACCTTCAAACGTATGTCTCTAATTTGTGTGATTTAACCGTTTGTAATGTAGTAATATTATCTGTAGTTATTGCATGAAAACAATATGCACTCGGGGCTTACACTGCCCATCTTTTACTTGACAATTTTGTCTATGTGGCTCAGACATCATATGTTAAACCCTTGTATTTTGAGTTTCTTTTGGAATAATTAGTACAATCTAGCTGTTTTACTCCAAAACAAACCGCACCTCGGGCTTGTAGCTCAAGTGGTAGATCTCACCCTTATAAAAGTGCTGTACGGGTTAATATAAAGCTCGATACCTGTACCTCTCAGTTTCTGAGGTACTTAGACTTCCCTCCCCTCTAATCACACTCTAACTATTAAATAAAGTATTAATAGTTTATATTTTTGAAATACTATTTTTAGGTTGTCTGCTAAAAGTTTATCTTTGTTCACGTTGATCCCTTCAGATAATTTCACCATCAATTAAGAAGTGATTAGAGGGACTAGACTTGTTAAAACACCAATATTTAGGTGCTACATTTCTGTAGCACTTACCACAAGTGGGAAAACTAATTAATGAATTAGTGGCCAAATATATGATATGTTCTTATTGATTGAATAGCTTTATATTTATACAATTAAGTAGTTTGTTCTATTATGTTCCTGACAAAGTTTCTTGTAGGTTAATTTGAAAGCACAACCCATCCCTCCCTGTGACTTCTACTTTGATATGCAATACTCTGTGGATTACTCGACATTTAGTACCATTGTTAAAGGTAAAATGGATTTACTTGTGTGCAATGAAAATCACAACATATGTCTTGCCTTTTATATATTGTAGTGGAGAGTGGACAATATAACATTAGAACCCCACTTTTGGTAATTTGGTAGACCCTGTTATTTTAACTTCAGGGAGTTTATTATCACTCGTTTTGGCCTAACCATGCAGATACTAGTAGTTTGTCTCCTCTTCCTTATCCGCTAACGACATTGACCAAAAATGAAGATGGAACCTGTAAAAATATCCACCAATGCACTACAGATGAAACAAACAGTAACAAATTATGTAACCCTGAGCTAGCATTACTGGACTTGTACTCTGGTTGTGGTGGAATGTCCACAGGGTTGTGCATTGGCTGTAAAGCCAGCGGTATAAATCTTGTGACGGTAATATTTCATGATTTTCAGCTTTCTAAAATTTGGTCTTTCTTTGAACTGCATCTTATTCAGTATACATGACTTCTTTTTAATGAATAAAGAGATGGGCTGTTGATCTCGATGAAGCAGCATGTCAGAGCTTGAAGCTAAACCACCCTGAGACACATGTGGGTACTTAGTTATTCTTCGGTTTTCAGTTCCTAAGTTTCTGTGAATTTTTTTGTTTTTGAAATGTCTATCCTTTGGACAGATTAGATGTGGATATGCAGAGGATTTCCTTCATTTGCTGAAGGAATGGGACTCACTGTGTAAAACGTATGGCTGCCACGAAGAGAAAGAACTCAGGTGTAGGATTAACAGAGATGCCGGTGAAGACAAAGAAACAAAAGAAAATCACAAAAGATCTTCTGAATACGCTGTGGAAAAGCTAGTAGACATCTGCTATGGCGATCCAACTGGTAACAGCAAAAGGGGGCTTAAGTTTAAGGTGATCTTTCACTTATGTGCTTGAATACATGTTAGAATCCTTTAAAATAGACAGAAGCAGTAGGCAGTGCATTTATTCTGCACTTTGTACCTTCATCAGCAATATTTATTGAGTAAACTACATCCAACTCTTTTGATGCATATGCATTTGTTACTTCTTAAGCAAATTTAACCAGTAAACTGCACATCAACATCAACATCAACATACCCAGTATATTCCCGACAGGTTGGGGTTAACCAGTAAACTGCATCCAAACAATTTTGAGTTTTTTATGATTATGTAAATAAATAATAAATACAAAACCTTCATGCTTTTATTAGAACATAATTGTGATGGGAACATTTTTTCTGAAGTAAAAATGATGAAAGAAATGTGAGTTCCTCCTGGAAAAAGGAAGTATGGTCACATCTTACTAATTATGGGGCGCTCATTTTTAGCCTCATTATCAATTCTGGTGTTTTTCCTAAATAAAAAAAAAATGAAAAATTTAATGTTCCTGGTGCCCCGTTGCTCAATAACTTCCAGAGGTTGCTTTGGTTTATATTGGAATTTGGAAATAAGTAATAATAAAGGGAGAGGCCAAATATGATATCCAGAAGAAACTAAATTGCTTCTTCATTTTGGAGAAAAGGAGATGGAAAATTTTAGGAGCAAAATGACCCGTATAGGCCTTACTAGTATATCAAATTTTAGTAATACGAATTGTTCAAGGTTCTCTCTCTCTCTCTCTCTCTCTCTCTCTCTCTTTCTCTCTCTACTTTGTTTTCAGCGAGTCCTTCCTAGTGGAACGAGCACTTTGCACAAGTAATGAACAGTGCATTTTGTTTTATGTTAGTTTATGAAAAATTGACATACAACCTTTTATCATCATCAACATCAACATACCCAGTATATTCCCAACAGGTTGGGGTCTGGGGGGTTAGTTAAACGCAAACCTTACCCTTGTAATTATACCCAGTATACATACAACCTTTTATATTGAAAAAAAAAATAATGATATGCCTTTTGAGGTTTTATGCCAACTTTACTTTCTTTTAGGTGCGTTGGGAAGGATATGGCCCAAGTGATGATACATGGGAGCCAATTGGTGGCTTGAGGTTTGTTGTGCCAGATAATTAATTATTTTAATCCTGAATTATTATAGAGTGATGTACAACAAAAATTTTCTTCTATTTGTCCCTAGCAAATGCCATGAGCGGATACAGGACTTTGTGCTGAAAGGAATGAAAGCAAGGATACTGCCGCGACCAGTATGTTTGATCTTTTTGCATACTTTTGTGTCTATTTTTGGAAAGAAAATAATTTCATGCTAGTAGTGGATGGGACTATGTCAGGTCATCCTAGGGTGAATACAGAACCTGAACAAAACAGTCCTGTAGGAAATCTATCTTTTTACAGATATTGCAAACCAGGGAACACATGATAAAAGAAGTCTATATTGTTGTCATATTTATCATATTGCCCAGATGGATGAGAAAAGAGCAGGAATCTTCTGTACAGTATTGCTTTAGATTTGTGATTGAAAATTGTTTATTTTTACAGTATTGCTGCTGTGTAATTACTCCATTACTTATTATTTTTTCTTGCTCTACATGATCCCAACATACCACAGGGAGATGTTGCTGTGATTTGTGGTGGTCCTCCTTGCCAAGGAATTAGTGGTTACAACCGGTTCAGAAATGCTGACTCTCCTCTTGATGATGAAAGAAATCGACAAATTGTAATTTTCATGGATATTATCGACTTCTTAAGGCCAAAGTTTGTCCTAATGGAAAATGTAATTGATATCTTGAGGTTTGCTAACGGCTGTCTAGGAAGATATGCTATAAGCCAATTGGTTCGTATGCATTACCAAGCAAGGCTTGGAATTATGGCTGCTGGTTGCTACGGACTTCCTCAATTTCGGTTACGTGTTTTCTTATGGGGTGCTCATCCACATGAGGCAAGTATCCTCATTAATTGTTTTGGAAATCTCGGTATCACATGGTGATCAAGCTTATTTCCTACTTGTCGAGTTAAGGTCCTTTGATAAAAATATTGCTTCTCCAGTCTATTGAATTTCCATTTGGCTGCACTATTCCTGGCAGGTACTACCACAGTTTCCACTTCCAACACATGATGTTGTAATCAAATATGGATATCCTAGTGACTTTGAGGTGCTTGTCAGCTATTTTACTCTCGCTAGTTTTTACATAATAAATTTCTTTGGCTAAATCAATCCCATTGTGCAGCGTAATGTTGTTGCTTACGATGAAGGACAACATCGGGACTTGGAAAAAATTGTTGTTCTTGGTGATGCTATATCTGATCTTCCTCCTGTATGTTTCACCTATTTACAAATTGATCTAATTCATACATTGTACAGTTTAAATTCACGTGTGGCTTCTATTTAAGGTTGCAAATGGTGAGAATCGGGAAAAGATATCGTACAAAAATGAACCTCAAAATGAGTTCCAAAAGTATATCAGAGCAGCTAAATGTGGTAAGGCATCTAATCATTCCCTTCACTAACTATATTCAGGCATCAAGTACATTAGTTGCTTCTATTCAAGAGCATTGCTTTGGACCAAGATCATCCTCCCCCCTCGATTTCTTATATTTTGTATTTTTTTTTATTTTTTTTTGTTTCATCTTGTCCGTTCACGCTAGCTATGATGGGTTTACCTTCCTGCAACACAAGTACAGGCAAGAATCCTGTTTTGTATGATCATCTGCCGTATCCTCTGAATGAAGATGACTACATGCGTGTCTGTAGGATTCCAAAAAGAAAGGTTAGTTCACTAGGACCCTGTGCAGTGTGCATTATGGTTCGTGATGTTAATTCTCTCCTTTACTTCCCAGGGTGCCAATTATAGAGACCTACCAGGCATTGTTATTGGATCGAACAATGTGGTTACACGAGCAAGGGATCCCGAGTTGATGCCATCTGGAAAGCACTGGGTAATACAAAGATAGTCGTTATTCTATGGTTTACAAAGTTTTTTCATATCAGTTTTCAGAAGTTTTTCTGAAGGGAATGCATAGATTGTATACGATCCTGAGGATGGAGATCTCATTGGTTTAATAGGTTTTACTATAAACTTATATAGTAGAAACGGACACTAATGTAACTTAGCTTAAACCATTAAACCATTCTGCTTGGAGATAGGGCGTGATTGGATACGAATTTGATTGTTTTTTTTTTTTTGTTAATCATTGTTAATTTTGAAAAAGGAAGTATGATTTTAGTTGTTAGTGGGAATTTAAGTTTTAATTAAAATGATATTTAAAGTAAAATAATTAAAGTTGATTTGATGTAAAGTAGGAGAAAATGATTGGAAGTGATGGTTAGTTATAATTATGTGAGTGTAGGAATAGTATATTAAAGTTGATGTGATGTGTAAGAATGATTGGTTGATATTATTTAATTGTATTGATAATATTGAGGATAGTTGGGTTGAGTTAAAATTGAGTTAAATTTGAGTTTAACTAGTCTAGTTTACGTCCAATCACACCCTTAAGGTTGATTGATTAGTTGTGCCTACGTGAGAATGTTTTATCTTTTTCCTTAAGTAGTTTTTGGCCATGCATTTTTTTTCATCTTTCCCCTTTGGTATTCTCGTCGTTATCAGGTGCCCGATTATGCCATCAATTTCCGCGGTGGAACTTCCAAAGCGTGAGCTTTCTCTTTAGCTATTTTTTATTCTTTTCTTTGAGAATTAAGTGATCATAGTCTATTTCAATTGGAAAAATGCAGAGCATTTGGACGGTTGTGGTGGGATGAAACTGTGCCGACTGTCCTATGTTATCCGGATCCCCGTTCGCGGGTCAGCATCTTTCAGTTAGGTAGTTTTTCTTGCGCGCTGGACATTCAGCTAATCTTCAAGTATGGTCCATTCTTAATGCAGGCAATGATACACCCTGAACAAGACAGGCTCCTCACATTAAGGGAATGTGCAAGGCTACAAGGCTTTCATGACCACTATAAGTTCTGTGGAACGTTGAAAGAAAGGCAAGTATTTGTTTCAATTGATGATATTCTTCCGCATGCATAAAATTCATACATAGGTGGTGAATGCAAACACTCAATAAAAGCAATTTTCAGCTTCTGAGTGGGGAAATTCAATAATTCTTCCTTTGGAAGCTGAAAGTTACCTTATTCTTTTTGTTCGGGCAAATCCTCCCTTACTAGCCGCAGCGTGGATACTGATTTTCTTCATGGGTGGAGACATATTTGTAGGAGTCCAGTATAATCTTCCGTAGATGTTCCGTATTCATCCTTGAATGTGATTAAATCATTAGAACACAAGCAATGCATATGCTTAATCAACTAATCAACATCATTTGCATATCCATGTTGCATCATGGACCCGGGTCGAGATATAATAGTTGTTCACTACGAGCTTGATTGGATATAAGTTATTTTGGATTTGATGGTTAATTGGATAAAGTGAGATAATTTTGAAAAAGAAAAAATTGATTGACTTTGGTTTGAGTGGAATCTTGAGTTTGTGTTTAAATAATATTTAAAATATAATTATTAAAATTGATGTGATGTAAAATTAGGAGAGAAGTGATTAAAAGTGATGAGTACTTAAATTTATGTGAGTGGATGAATAGTGAATTGAAGTTGAAATGATGTGTGATGATGATTGCTTGATATTGTTTAACTGTATTGATTTTTAATTAAAAAGAATTATATAATCTGTCATAACTTGATATTTTGTATCCAATCATGCCCCAAGCACACATCCTAATTGATTCCATTCTTTGAAAACGGGATAATCGTGCCCCTTTTGTTATTGGTTTTTTGGCCTTTATAGGTACCGTCAAGTGGGGAATGCAGTGGCTGTTTCAGTGGGACGTGCACTTGGGTACTCACTGGGTATGGCGGTGCAGAAGCTGAGTGGGGATGAACACCTCATGACCCTCCCGCCAAAGTTCTCTCACTCTACAACTCTTGAGCTGCTATCTTCTCTTGAGAAATGATAAGCAGTAATATGATTCTTTTCCTTCTACTATATATTATTTGATTTGATTTGATGATCGGGAGGCGATGTTTCTCTCCAGACATTATTGCGAAAATTGCGTCACCAATAGTAATTCGGATTGTCATTCAATCATAAAAACATGTTGTAACTCATTCATATATTCGGATTGTAGTCATTCATTCAATCATAAAAACATGATGTAACCCATTCATCTTATGATTTGATCACTTTATGAATCAAAGTGGTAACCCATTCACCAGCTTGGCTTTCAGTTTCAGTCTAAAAATTCGCTTTCTTTTGTGATGTTCTTTCAGCTTTTGAAACTTCATTTATTATGAGTTTTAGATGGTGGTACGAGTATAAAGCCTGCCTGTCTTGTGATTTATTGTTGCGACGGTAAATTCACTAGATTGAGTTAATTTGAGGTGCTCTTATTGTAACAGTTTTTTTATTTTGATGTGTGCCTGCCACCTCAGTAAATAAACACTTTTTCAATATAAGGCCTGAAAGATAGGTAAATTATCAAATTGGAGCCTAAAAGATTTTTTTTTTTTTTTTTTTTTAAATTCGGGATCTAAATGTTACATAACTGTCAAATTAAGTCATAGAATTAACAAAACCTATAACACCATTAAATTGAGAGTTAATTTGAAGTTTTAAAACACCAAATATGTTACAAAGTAAAAAAAAAAAAAAAAGTGAAGAAAACTGAGGAATATATGAGATTGTCGGAGAAAATTAAGGAAAGTATGAAACTATTGTTCGGTTTTCTTGCTATCGTCTATTTCTTTTTTTTAAATAAAAAAAAATATTATACAAATGTTTACTTATTATTTTATATGAGTAAGAACCAATCTTTTTTTTTTTTACATTTTTTTAAACTCTCAATTTAATGGTGTTATGAATTTTGTTAATTCTAGAACTTAATTTGATAGTTTTATAACATTTAAGTCTGGAATTGAGAAAAAAAATCTTTCAGGTCCCGATTTGATAATTTATCCATCTTTCGAGCCTTGTATTGAAAAAATTACTTGGGGAAAAAAAAGAACACTTTCTCATTTAATTAAGAAAACATCAAAAAACATATCAATTTTTTAAATGTTCTCATCCATTTTTTAGCGTAGAAATAAGTGATATTAAAATATTGTGGATAAAATAATTGTTTTATCGAATAGGGCTCTTGGTAGGCAAGGCTAAATGGATAGAGAACTATTTAAAAATTAAAAAATAAAAAAATTTAGATGTGTATATTTTTAAATTAAAATATCATTTTAAAACACTATAACAAATCGTAGTGTGTATTTTTTTATGACAGAAATATTATAAATCCGCACATGCCTCTAATTAATTTATGTATATAACAAAGATATGACATTTGATTTCACTAATTAATTTATGTTATGACATTTGATTTCACTAATTAATTTATGTATGTATTAAATTAGCATGTATTCACTTGATAAGAATTGGACCTGCGCAGCAGTAAAGGCCTAATTGGTAAATTCGCCATAGCAATTCCCAACGGCTCCTTTTCAAAATATAGCCGTTAACACCTTCTTGCGGTCTTGCCCAATTAGGGAAAAAGTCATCAACAGCTCGCCGAAAAAACCTAAATCGCAACTTGATCGAACATATAAACCCTAAAATCCACAATTTCCACTAACCATTCAGGCATCTCTCTCTCTCTCTCTCTCTCTCTCTCTCTCTCTCTCTCTCTCTCTCTCTCTCTCTCTCTCTCTCTCTTGCCCGCCTTGATTTTCCATATTATAATTCAATTGATTGTGGTGTTAATTAATTTAATCTGTAGTTATTTTTCTAACCGACTCTTTACGTTTGAGCCTTCTTATACCTTTGATTTGTTGCAGGGCAATTTATTTTCAGTCTGTTGAATCGTACTCATACGCAGTAGATATAAATCAATTCGTTTAATTCTGGTTATTCCTTTTATTATCGCCATTAGTTTGTTGTCCTAACGTGATGGAGACAGGAATGGTTCACTCGTCTGCGTCTTCGAACAAGGCTCGACCTCGATGCCCACTACAGGAACAGCTCCTGCAGAGAAGAAACTCGAGGGAGAATGTATGTTACTGTTGTTTTATGAGTTGAATTTTGTTGTTCGGTTTGCCGAGTTTTCTTGATTGTCTAAATAATTCATGTCGCTGGGCATTGCATAGAGTCTTAGGGTATAATTTAGTTTAGGGGAAAGCGTGAAGCGAAGAATTTTTTTTGATTAGGATGTGATTCATATATATTCTTAAGGAGTTGTTTGTGTTCCTTTCAGGGAAATAGGAGGATTTCTGTTGTTTTACAAAATTTCCTTTGTTTTGTACTTTTCTCTTCTCTTTCTTTGAATTAATACATGCTTTATTTGTATTTATCTTTTTTTCCTGAGTCCTATATGGATTCTTGGTTGATTTTAACTGTCGGGGTACAATTTGATATAGAGGACTGAAAAATATGAGTAATTTCTCCGATTAGGATATGGTTTGTATAAGTATATTCTTCAAGAGTCATATATACCCATATTTCTCTTTATTTGCTTTGTTGTTTTCGTGTATTCGACACTTTAGCGTGCTCTTTCTTTATTCTTGGAGAATGGTTCTAGTTTAGAATCCATATGTTCTGTGGATGATCTTAATTGTATTGCAAACTTTAATGATGCCCTTACATTATTTTATTTTTGAGTTATAATAGAGATACTGGTTATTAATGAGTGGTTCTTGTATCTACCTTTCATTGACCTTATGTGGTGCTTGTCTGCAGTTGGATCGGTTCATACCTAATAGATCGGCCATGGATTTTGATTATGCGCATTACATGCTTACGGAAGGTAAGAAAGGTAAGGAAAATCCCGTAAGCTCTTCTCCTTCTAGGGAGGCATACAGGAAGCATCTTGCTGAGACCTTCAACATGAACCGCACCCGAATTCTAGCTTTCAAGAATAAGCCTCCAACACCAATAGAGGCCATCCCAAATGACATCTCATTGGCCACTCACCAAGTCAAGCCCACTAAACCCCGTCGGCACATTCCCCAGGTTGGTTCCATCGAATTCCTTTAAAAATAAATCTTAATCATCATAATGATCCCCAATGACTCTGCATAGGTGTACTAAAATGTTGACTCTAATTGGGTAAATAATATATGCTTTATGCAGACTTCGGAGAGGACGCTAGATGCCCCTGAGATTTTGGACGACTACTATCTGAATTTACTGGATTGGGGCAATAGTAATGTTCTTTCGATTGCTCTTGGAAACACTGTGTATTTGTGGGATGCTTCAGATGGGAGTACCTCGGAGCTTGTTGTTATCAATGAGGAAAGTGGGCCAGTGACCAGTGTGAAATGGGCTCCTGACGGTAGGCACATTGCTGTTGGTCTGAACAACTCCGAGGTCCAGCTGTGGGACTCGACTGCTAATAGACTGGTGAGTGTCTGCCTTTTTAATTATTGTATCTTTGCAATTAATTTGAATGGATTAATTTAAAAAAAGTACATGTAAGGGTGATGCTCTTTTGACATTTGCTTTCATTGTACTTGTATATGTAAAATCACCTCAATAGGTCACCTTAGTAGGGGTGCTTGTGTGGTGATACCTTGAGTTGTATTCATACAATTTTTGAGTAATATGGTTCTGAAATTCAAGAGTGTCCCTGAGGGTTTGTATACAACTGATTAATGACCTTCACTCATGTTATGTTTTCTGAATTTCAATTATTGAACTATGAGAAACGTCTCCAAGTTTTTCTCTGATTACATGAAAGCTCAGGCACCCATCTTTCAAAATGAAAATAATATACTTCCTTGATATTGGTTTCCATTGTAACAAAAACCACCTACATAGTGGATGTTTGTGTAATACTTTTAACGGTATGTTTGACCAAAAATGAAAAATAAAAAATCCTTAAAATCTGTGTCATTTTTGGAATTTTCTAATTTTTCCAAAGTCTTATAAGTGGAATTAACCAAATCCCCACAGCTGAGAACTCTGAAAGGCGGCCATACATCCCGTGTGGGTGCACTCGACTGGAACGGCCACATCCTGACAACTGGTGGAATGGACGGCCGCATCATAAACAACGACGTGCGCGTGCGGGCCCACATAGCCGATACCTACATCGGGCATCGTCAGGAGGTTTGTGGGCTCAAGTGGTCGGGCTCGGGCCAGCAGCTAGCCAGCGGTGGCAATGACAATCTCCTTCACATATGGGACCGTTCTGTGGCCTCGTCAAACGGGCCCACACAGTGGCTCCACAGGCTTGAGGACCACACTGCGGCCGTAAAGGCTCTTGCTTGGTGTCCTTTTCAAGGGAACTTGTTGGCCTCAGGAGGCGGAGGAGGAGATAGGTCTATCAAGTTCTGGAATACACACACAGGCGCGTGTTTGAACTCGGTGGACACGGGTTCTCAGGTGTGTGCCCTTTTGTGGAACAAAAACGAGCGGGAGCTGCTGAGTTCACACGGGTTTACTCAGAATCAGCTTACTTTGTGGAAATACCCGTCGATGGTTAAGATGGCTGAGCTCACGGGACACACATCTAGGGTGCTTTTCATGGCTCAGGTATGTTTGATATTATTGTGCTTTTCGAAGATGACTGTGTGTACTGAATGTAAAATGTATCCACTATTTTTTGTTCTGTATTTTGTACGCTTTTTCATTGGTTTGTCGTGTGTGTGTGTGTGTTTGAATTCCAGAGTCCGGATGGATGTACAGTTGCATCTGCAGCTGGAGATGAGACTCTGAGGTTTTGGAATGTTTTTGGGACTCCTGAAGTTGCTAAACCTTCACCAAAGACAACTGCTACTACCGAGCCGTTTGCTCACTTGAATCGCATTAGATAAGCTGGCGAAAATGCTGCATTATATTTTTTGTGTGCGAGTGTTGGATTCCAAAGGGGAGAGAGAGCTGAGCTGCCTTTGGATACCAAACATCTATAGAGCAAATGTGCTACTGCTCTTTTCTTTTTCTTTTTTTTTTCACGTTTTCTTTTTCTTGTTCATGTGATGAACTCAACTCAGTGCAGATTGATACTATATTGTGTATCTTAAGTACATATATTTTTGTCACAAACAAGTGACTAAATTGTACAGATTCAAAAGTTTGCTTCGTCATAATGATTTTTCTAATTGCTGTTAAGTCCATAGCCTTTATTGTTTCTCTTCATTTTGTGTCTTTTTTCCCTTAAGCTTGCATTTTGAAACAAAGAACAGAAAATGGAACTTATAGTGGTTGATATTTTTGGCATCAATTGAGAAAAAATACCCTCTCAGCTTTAACAGTATTCTGTCCAGTAAACTTGTAGCGAAAACAAGAAATTCTCATCAATAAACTTGTTTGTCAATGATAGTAAAGATTTTTTTTTTCCTTTTTTTTTTTAAGTTAAAAATATTATTGAAGGCCATAAACTAACAAAGCTGCTACTCCACCAATCCCAGCAATAAGGCCAATAATAACCCCAATTGGAGGCAGTCCACCTCCAATGGCTTTTCCAGTATTGACGTCGTATCTTGCAAACCTCTTCTTCGGTGCCCGGCATTGTGGGCAGGCATAATCCTCCGGCTGTGCATTAAGTAATAAAAAGAAACCAAATATTTTCTTAGGAACTTCCAAAATCTATCTGTTGATTCAACACAAAACATAATAAAGAGTGATGGATGATTGTTGGTCGAATAATTTGAAGGCAATAGTTAGGCGAAACAATGGTCGGGGAAGAAATGTTTGAAAAAATAATAATGGAAGTGATTCTCAACTTCTGGCTAAAAGGAAAAGTTTTTTTTTGTGTTTACAAGTGCTTCAAACACGTCATAACATAAACGTGCACAAATGATTTCAAAAAATCCAAACAAATAGTTTGTGTGGCTCCTAACATGCAATGAAATTTGCTGTGCAGGAAAAAGAAAAAGAAATCATACTTGCTCATCGAAAGATTTTTGCAGGGTGTATATGTAGCCACAGTCGAGACATATGTGAGTAGCACGTGCCTGTAAAACATTGAAAATAAAAAAACCCTTAAGCATATACGTACTAGTGAAGATTATACAAAATATACTCAGCTTGAAAATAAACTTTCTTCACCTTTTGAGCATCGGTGAGTTTTCTGCCAAAAGCAGGTGGGGCCGGGCGCTTTGGTAGCCTTTTGACATCCACTTCAGCTCCTCTGAATGATTAGGTGATCGGCAAATCATTAATATCATTAGCAAAAATAAATAATAAAATGCATTGCTTTGTAGAAAACCTTTAGATACTGTAGACAAAGCAGAATGTAATTTTACCGACAAGGATAACCAAAAGAGTTGTTCTAAATTCTAACCCATAAAGCAGAAAAAAAAGGAATGGGAAATACAAAGCCAGCAAAACAAATGCTAGTGCGATTCATATCAAAAAA
>CACSLK010011299.1:4814568-4829224 GCA_902706635.1 Striga hermonthica | reverse complement strand
CAAAGGTTTGTCGACCATCCTCCAAGTTAATATGACTAACTTTTGTCTAAATGAAAGAAAATGCAGATGAGTAGCGGTTGCCATTTTTTACAGTTTGTCAATTTTATGGCATTTGAACAGATAGAAGCAATCATGAATGACTACATTCAGTTGAAACCACAATCTAATGTCTACGAGGCTGAAACTATGGTTGAAGGTTTGTAACTTTTTAGTTTTCGTAATATTATATCCATGTCAATCAAATGAGCTTTTCTAGGCTTCTAGCATGACTGCAGAAAAGGTTATCGGCCTTCCATTTAGTTCTTTTCTTTTGCCTGACTATAGGAACATTGGATGGATTTTCATTTGACTCGGAAGATGAAGCTGACAAAACCACGGTGCACGCTGATCAACACGAGGATGATCAGGAACAAGCTGATGGAAAGACCAAGGGAAAACCTGGCAAACCATCCGTAAGATTCTTGTTATTATATTCTTAGCATTCTCCTTTTATTCAGTCTTAGATTTTTTCATATTGATCGAAACCTATATTCAGGGTCCCACAAGGAAAAAAGGAAAGCCTGCAGCAGGAAAGCTGCCCAAGAAACCAAAAAAGAAACCTCAAGTTTCTAAAAAGAGCAAAGCCAAGAAATGAGAAAGAGAATTTTGACTAATGATACTCTCAAGTTTCATCATCCTCTTCTTTATTTTTCTAGTTTGTGCTTTTATTTTTACTCAGCACATACAATTTTTTTCAACGACCTTTGTATGCTGGCACGATGAGGACCAGCAAACGGGAATGTCTATCAACAGAGGCTACTCAGCTTGTGTTACTTGTAAACTCTTGTTTTAGTTAGTGCACAGAAAAGTTCAGTGCTGTTTTACTCCTAGAAATAACTCATACATTTTGCTGAATATCTGTTTTATTGGATTAGTATCTCTTGAGGGTGTTCTTGTACTGAACCACAACGTCACTGCTTTCTATTCTCTTGGAAAGTATCTGTCCTCTGGTTGACCCTATTTTGACCCTGTGTCGAGCTCCTTTGCTGTATCAAGCCACGAGGTATTCCAACAATATGAAAGAGAAGAGAACAAAAATTGATGTTTGGATTGGTATCAAGATTGTCGTAGATGAAACAAACGGTTTGATTTTATCACTGTGTCTTTCTCCATCTACAGGAGCTTGTGACCCACCATCTATTCTCCTCATGCTGCCATAAGAAATAATTTATTGAGTTAGTCTTCTGTATATTATTTTTTTTTTCTTTATTCCTTTTTTTACTGCATAGGAACCATTCATTAGAAGCCAAGAGACCATGATGTTATTGGACCAGAAAAAGGGGGAAAAAGGGATAAAGCAGAAATAATGGTCTGAGATTCATATTACCCGCTATTGGGGCAAAATATAATAGCATAATCAGGTGACTTGCAGGTAAAAGTGCTGGTTCCATCATCAAATGCATAGCTATAAGCCCTCGGGCAAGCTCTCTTGAAGATTCCAGAATAGAAAGATGGCCTGCACGTGTTCGGGTTAGCAAATTCTCCACTACAACAGTATTGGTCGAGCCCGAAAGCTTCACATGCACTCCTGCACGCCACAACTCCTCCTTCTCCTCCATCGTTACCTGTCACCTGAAGTTCTCTAGGGCAACCTGTTTGATTTCAAGTATGCATTATATATATACTATTATCTTATACATATACCAGAAAATTAAAGTGTTATAGTTATAGAATTCGTGGAAGACCATTGTGGTCAAGAGAAAAATAGCTATTTGCCTTACATAAGTTTCTATTTTACAAATTGAACCCTCAGTAGGAAATTATTCACTAAAGGGAACACAAACCTCAGAGGAAATATTTTGTGATATAGCTTGAGGTGTATCTGTAATTTCAGGTATAGTTGTTTTTTAATAATCTTTTTTGCTATTAGTAGATTAACTTAAAACTTCTAAGATACTATTTTCGAATTTGTACTTAAATAAACAAGATTTTTTTACCCATGTTGATATCTACTACACATCCGGTGGCGTTGCATCCCCCATAAATCCCTCTTGGCCCGGCTACTAACGGCAGATTATACCCATCAACTATACTAACATCGTAAAAATCTTTCTGCTCCCCAATTCCAAGTGTTATCTCAAACAGCGATGCTGGTGGCGTAGCACCAATGCCGCCACATTCGAGCCGCCCGCCACAATCTCCGGTCTGACATGAACCGAGTCCCGTCTCATCAAATGTGCATCCAGTCCGGGCCCATATCCGGCCCGACCAGCCCGGATAATTGGGGATGGAAAAACTCAGGCCCGGATCCAGCTGGAACCCAGTTGTGGGGAGCTGAGGTGTACCTGAGCCAGCTAGAGTGCCGGGCCATATCGTGTAAGGGCAGTTGTTGGTTATGGTGAACGTGCACGTGATTGAGTCGGTGTATAATGCGATGAATATCAGGTAAATTGAGAGTTTTCGAGGTGCCATTAGCGGGACGGGAGATCGGTTTGTGAATCATGTTTGATATTTGTAGAGAGATTCAAGTGGGGATGAAAGTTTTGAGGTTTGTTTGTTTGGCTTGCGAAGCTA
Organism: Striga hermonthica; assembly: GCA_902706635.1. NCBI lineage: Eukaryota > Viridiplantae > Streptophyta > Magnoliopsida > Lamiales > Orobanchaceae > Striga > Striga hermonthica. The sequence goes on along the minus strand of CACSLK010011299.1, from coordinate 4,826,671 downwards.
TTTGGGTTTAGCATTTCTTGTTATATTGGGTGGCCTATAGGAGAAGCAATTCCTTACTTTGGAAGGGTTTGAAATATTTGGGAGAATAGAGAGTTCTTCGTTGGGAATCTTTGAATCAAACTCGGGCTACGCATGAAGAATATCTTATGAAAAAGGACATACTAGGATTCGAGCTGGAATTTTATGCATAGATTGGAGGAGGTTTTCGTAATTTTGATATTAAGTAGGAACTTTTTGTGAATAAATGAAGTCGAGTTGTGTTTTTTATTTTATTTTTTTTTTCTTTTTATTTTCTCATTTAATTTTTCTTTGAGTCTGGAGGATATAGGAGTGGACATTGATTTCTACCAACGCCAACAAATCGAAAAGCTGTTAGCAGAATAGCTTTAAGTGAATTTCACCTTAAAGAGTATTTGCAATGGTCCATTGATTGCTATATTTCATTGCTATGTGGTTCTAAAAATTTGACATTTGAAATGTGTACAAGTCTTTCTAGATGTCGAAAGAATTTTATACATCTTATATATTCTACATATTATATTATTTATTTTATATCTCTCTTAACAAGTCAATTATTATCTTAAACATGTTCAATTATTATACAATTGACATTATCATTAGAGATAACATATTTTTATTTTCTTTCTCTACATTATAAATCTCAAAATAGACATTGTGCAATTAGAGATGCTCTAAAAATGTGGGTACTGCTGCACGAGTGTGTGAATTCGTGTGCGAGGGTCGAGTTCTTCAATAGCTCTCATATTTTCCAAATAAAAGCAATCTTGTAAACCAAATTCCAACTTAGGAATCTCTCCTATAACTTAACCCAAGTTTGTCGAAAAACCCTCACTAGATTCATAAGGACACTGTAAATGTTCACATAAAGTTGAGGCGAATTGATACACCCCTGAAATATGAGCACTCTATTTCAATAGGTAATGGATTTAAGCGGGTTTTGGCTAGTAAATAAGAAAAGGCCCATTTGATATTTAAGAAAGAAGGTCAATACATTTTTTCAACTTCACGAAAGAGCTCTCGATTCTTGACATTCAGCAAAATTCTAACAATTCACCGCCTTCACATTCTCTTTTATCACTTAAACATCACGTGAGTTCACAACGGTCCTTCCAGCACATGGCAGTAGATCACAGAGAAAGACAACATTAAGATAAAATAAACATAATCTGTAATGTACATTGTCAGGATACTTGGACTCATACAACATTTTGATCTGCAAAAGACAGAATCAAAGTACATGAACTTAACTCATCTTTACATAATTTTGACTTTTGAACCTTTACGAGGCTAGATTGACACAAATGCCGGGCGGATTGCCATACGTCTCGGATGGGTCCCCATTCATCCACTTCCACAAGGACAAGAGTTCCATCAACTGAAAGAGTTAGAATTAATATTGAGTATTATCAACAACTTTTATTATTGATGATGATTGCAATTAATGATCAATAATAATAGACAATGTTGTATAGGTACCCGAAACCAGACTCTGTGCAGAAGTATCCCTGGCCACGTGTCAATATTGTAAGACAAACTATAAAATTTTGTCTTACAGTGTTGATATATCATATCAAGTGTAGATAGCCGTGGCCATAGATACTTCTACACAGAGTCTGGTTTCGGGTAACTATACAATATTATCTAATCTATTATTATCGAACAACATACTACTCTAAGTGATGGAACTCTTGTCCTTGTGGAAGTGGTTGAACGGGGGCATCCGAGACGTATAGCAATCCGCCCGACGTTCGTGTCAATCTTTACCTAAACACTATAGGCTTAAAAAAATCTGAATAGTAATTTTGCTCTCTTTAAATCGAACAAATATCTCAACAAGTCTCTTCACTCTTGATTTCTCGGCTAACATATTCCCAGGATGCACCTTTCATGGTTAAATGATGGCAGTCAAAATTAAAAAACCAATTGTTATAACCATAGAGAACCGAAAAATATCTTTGTGGTCAAGTAGAAGATATGTCTACACAGTGGGCTCAAATTTCTCACCAGAAAACGGGAAGGACAAAAGTGGGAAATGAAGATGATATGTTCTCTTTTTCTTTATTGTTTTTTCTTGTCCAACTTCCAATGGCCCGAAGGTGACTGAACAGTCTGTTAGACTCAGTTCTAACAGATGAATTTCTTCATTGTCAAGTAGATGGGGCACATTCTCGGAAAGCTGCAATTGACAAAGCATGACCTTTTTTTTCCTGCATGAAAGAGAAATAAATTTAGAAGATTCACAAAAACCCGATTCAGTTTATTGCTACTGTAAAATTCATTATTACAACAAACAACATTAAAAAGGAAAAAAGAAAAAGCGCACACACACACACACATCTAAATGGCATACGCTTCCAATCCTGCAAAAATGACAAACCAGATAAGCATGACAGACTTGTACAACACCCAGAATAAGATTAGAAATTCATAAGGAAATGAAGCAAAGCAAAGACAAAATCAAATACAATCTTCCCCCTTCACCTGCAGCAAAAATGTAAAAAGAAAAATAAAATGTTAACCAGGAATAGCTTTTACCAGATAATAAAGCTCCCCCGAACCTGAAGAACAAAACAATCAAACAGTACACCCGAGATCTATGTATAATATTACACCACATCATGAATAAAATATTTGTACACTTCCGCCAATAGAATCTGAAGGATCCTCAGATCACAGTGGAGGAGCTGACGTCATCAATACAGATAACAGGGTACAACAGACCAGAAGCAAAAGAAGAAATAACATGAAAACAATTAATCAAGAAGAGAGTAACAACTAGTAGTGCACCAAAAATAGATCAAAACAAGGCATTCTAACATAACCTTGCCTTATAGCATACTAGCTCAAACTTCTCAATAAGTTCATCAAACATAGAATCACAAAGATCCTAGGAGTTACGAGTCTCGTGACATTGTTATAGCCACAACACAAATAAAACAGTAGAGTTCTTTTTTCCTACATAGTCCTCAATTCATAATAGGCAAAAATAAGACCAAGGGAAAATAGACGGGGACAGAAGTGAAAATTAGCATGTTATGGAACATTCTAGTTTGTATCCATGCCATCGCCAACTGGACTGCATATAGGCCACACAGAATTAAATGATCTCTCGAAAGGTGACGGACAAAGCTGACTATCCCTCCTCCGCTTGAGGCCACACATCTCTGCCGGGCCGCCCTCAGAATCGAGCTTCCTCCGGACACCCTTCACAGCCTGTTGCTCGACTAGGGTCAGTGGAAAAACCTGTTTGCTCACTCGGCAGAGGGAGCTATGGTTGTCATACAAGATTCGCTGGTTACAGTTTTTGTCACAAACATGGGTCAGTCCAGTTAACCTGCATCGATACATGTTGCCACAGATTTGTTCGTTTTGACATTTCCAGTCACACTTGTGGACGGGCTGGGGCCCGTCCAGCCCAAGAATACTAGACAGGTAAATAACATTGGTAGGGACAGCTACCATAGATTTGCCAAATACCTCCATTTTTTTTCTGTTCAGTAAAATGTAGTGTTATATCCTCAAAGTATTCCCCCACCTTCCCAACTTGTGGACACAGATGTTCTGCAGACCCAAAACAAGAGGACAATCATTTTTGGTTCTAGAGAGAGCTTATTCTTGGTTCAAATGAAAAAAAAAAAATGGATAACACAAGCAAGAAAGGTCATTTTTGAGCTTTTCTAGATTAAAAAAAAAATGACTACTAGAAGCATTTTCTGCTTTCATTACCAATTCCAATAGTCCTCACACATAAATCGGATAGCACATGCGAGACTTTGCCAATAATAAACCATGATGCTCATACATAACAGGCGTATCTGATAACTCCCGATGCGATATTTCATAACTCATCATGTATTGACTAATATTGCGACTCACAAGCACCATTATCCGAAAGCAATACCAAACTATACTTTCAACGGCAAGAAAAAAGAAATTGGATAACCAATAGATGAAGAGAGCCATCAGGGGAAATAACATCCAAGGGGCATTATACAAACAATTAAACGGACAGGACTTACCTACATTCCAGCTTGAAGGATTAGCTCAAATACTATGAAGATGCATAACAAGATACTGAACTAACTGTGGTCCAATTTTTATCCACTGAACTCCATGAATCTATCCAACTAACAAATCAAATCCTCAATACATTCACTAAAACTGAATACCTATTGATTCAAACCCCATTAGAATCCATATGCTTCGTAAGCTCATGTACAGCTTAACGAATTACAAAACCCCATTAGAAATCGTGCATTTTCCGTACAGCAGCTCCATTTTCAAATTCTACCTTGCAAAACCCAAAATACTAAAATTCTTCTCGGATAACAACCATAATAATCAATTCCATTATGAAGCTCAGTTTTCAAAATATACCTCGCAAAAATCGAAATACTAAATTTTTTCTCGGATAACCACCACCATAATAACCAGATCTTATCCAAAAACCCAGAAATTTCAACAGAAATTAACAGCTAATGATCCCCCATGCAGCTTTCATACAAACAAACACTGCACAAGCGTCTTTTTATATCTGACCTAAACCCCAAAATAAATTTAAAAAAAAAAATGCTCCAATAATTCAAATAAATCAGAACTTACAAGTGAAAACCAGAGCAACACGAAGCCAACAGCACCACCAACTCTCTCTCTCTCTCTCTCTCTCTAACAACAAAATCTGAAGGGGCAAGATGAGAGAGGATGGTGGGGATATTTATAGAAAAAAAAAAGTGATCCGATTCTTTTGTAAAATATTTTCTTTCGTAAAAATAAAATGTAATTAATTATAATTAATTATACCCAAGAGCGCTTGAATGAGATGGCTTGGGTCTCTTTCAACTTAACCAGATGGCTTGGATCTCTTTCAGTTTAACCATTGGTCTCGTGTTTGAGGCTTGGGAATACAGCAGCGGCAGCGTTAAAAACTCTTGAGGGATAGTTTTACCGTCCTTGTGGTCCTACCCGACTCGATTCTGGATTAATCGGTTCCCCTGTGTACCAAAAAAAAAAAATATAATTAATTATTTCTTGAGAGCACGGTAAAATTATACTTGAGCCTCCTAAAGTAGCGTGTATTTATGTTCCTGCCCCTCTAATTTCGTACCAATTCCCCAGTTACTATTAAAAGTGTCTAAAATTAAGAATTTATCACATTTTTAAATTTGGGTGGACTTATATATTGAAAAAGAACTATAAAATGAGATTAGGTGAACTTATATATTGAAAAAAGAACTATAAAATGAGATTATTAAATTATAAATTAAATTTCTTAATGTCATATGCTAAAGTTCAAACACAAATCTTTTTAACACAATCACCTTAATGATACTCTATATCTCTATTTTTCAACATTTATATAAAATATCAGATAAGAAGAAAAAAAAAAAAAAAAGGTAGTTGCTCCTTTTATTCCTGAATTATTATTCCATGACGTTAATCTGATTGGTTGGGGCAAAAATATCATTTCGCACTACTGAAGGGAGGACACATAAATTTTACCAAGTCAAGGGGTAAAAAAGCAATTTCAATATTACACAATGGCCCTAATATTCAGTGCAGATTTAGGTGAAAATCGGATGAAATAGAGTTGAATTTGTCGTGTTTCGCTTTTGTTTTTATTGTTTGTTAGCGTGAAAAGTGGGAGCGGGAATTAATGCGAGTCCGAGTGAGTGCGAGTGAGTCGGTAATGCATTTACTCCACCTAACAATTCTCAATACATAAATTTATAAGTTATTGGTATACATGTAATATTAATTTTATAAGTTATGTAATACTATTATATTCTACATATAGAGTATTATAATTTATATTTTTTTATTATTTTTTTTATATAATATTAAAATTATAAATTAAATAATAGTATTATGTTTTAAACTTTAATCAATGGTTAAAGTAACTAGTACATAACATTTGATTGCATACAAGACACATGGATCTACCGACCCTCCACCAGCTTTACCGGGAACATGCTACGTCATCCACATTGCATTTGGGCTACCAACCGTGACTCTTATACCAATTGTTAAGACCAACAACTCAAACTCAGTTCTCCACCAAACCCAACGTACAAACCCAATGAAGTTCCTTTTATAAAATCAATTGAACAATAGAAGAAGTAGTCTACAGACTTATATATTGGACTTTAAGCCTTTAATACTTTGATGTGGAATTGGATTTCCACACCCTACACAAAATTATTGTTTTAATAATTAAAATAACCGAACATAAGATCTATTATTTTTTAATTAAATCTCACACAAGTACACAACAACATTTATAATAAATAGACACTTTATTTATTTATTTATATTGTGACATTGGATATTTTAAATTATGTAGATAAGAGGTAGAATGTACACTTTCTTTTTTTTTTCATTAATTTTGGTGAAAACAACTTACCAAATTAGACAAGAATATCTTGAGACTATGGACAACTTATGAATATAAATGGGCACACGGGCTTCACGAGTTCAATTTCAATCGCTTATTAATGAAGACTAATATAGAGCTCGTGCGATGCACGGAGTGCACAATTTTAAGGCTATTTATCAATTCTTATAATTATATAAATGAATAAAAAAATGTACGGGATATATATAGTACGTGACCTGTAATAGGCCAAAATGTGAACACGGGTGATGCACGGGGTGCACAATTTTAAGTTCATTTATTAGTGCATACCCCGTGGGATGCACGTGATACATATAATAAATCAATTATTTCTATAGGACTTGTACGTCTAGACAAAAAAACAATAGGCTCGGATCATCCATATTTTACATCTTTTAATAAGTGGCGTTTATTTAAGCCAAAAAATTAACATGTTAATTAATATATAATTCCGCTAACACGTCATACTAATATTTATTTAATTTTAGAATATATATTTATTCATTGATATAGGGAAAAATAAAAATTTCATTAATTATTGTTCACCATATAATACTCAATTATTATTTTATTATAAAATTTACAGTCATATAATGTAATTATTATTATTTATAAAAGTTATAGAAGTAGTCTTCTTTATGTAATTAAATTCAAAATAAAATTTTGAGTATAAATGTTTACAAAATACGCACACATGTTTTTTAGAATTAAATTTTTTCATAATAATTTTTTTTTAAATGATTTAGCAATTGCCAAAAAACAAATCCATTACATAATCAAGAGATTTTTTTTTTTAATTTTCATCCTAAGACTTTATAGTTTATTTAACATACTATGCAATAGAAAAATATTTTACAATAAGTTCATTTTTGAAACATAACAAAAAAAAAAGTGATAAAAACACTATCATAGTTGACAATAATATACAAATAAATAACATGTCGAAATTTTAAAGAATAATTATATTTTTATTATCTAACCATCAATAAAATCATTTAATAATGTGATCATTATCTTTTAAATAATACTTAAATAATATTATTTTTTTTAAAAAATATTAGTGTTATATAATTAAATAAAGGTTAAAAAATATTACTCGACAAATATTAATTATAATGGATATCAGTAAAATCATTGCATAAATTATTTAAGGAAAAAAATCTTAAAGATCATATTTGGATAGTAAATGTAAATATGCAAGCATTTAATGCATATAGTAAAAAATTTCCAATTAAAGTATGCATTAAATGCGTGTTGACTTTTCTTGCTATTGTTTTTGGTAAATAAGTTGGCTTTTAATATATATATAGATTACGCGCTGAAAAATAATTCACAATCACGTGTTTTATTTTCTGTTGAAGATCATTATGTTGACCCATTCAATAAGCCATCGTAATCTCTAACTAAATTAGATATCATATTTATATTTTTTGAGATTTTTTTTTAACAACAAAGAAATCTGATTAATATTTTCTTTATGAAAATAGTTTGGAATATTTCTAAATGCACGGATTTAAAAATCAAACACCAAAAAATGTGCTGACTTCTCAACTGCATTTAAAAGCATTAAGTAATGATTAGATTTGAAATAAATAAATATAAAATACATAATATTCAAATGATAAAAATAGAAAAACATTAATTGCTTTGACTATTCTACATACTAAATTTAGTAAATGGTATAGCCTTTAATATAAGTATAGATTATGGAATTGATTTCTTACTTTAGCTTAAACTTAAAGTCTGTCATGTCGGTCAAAAAAAACTCTCACGAGCCCTTTCATAACTTATTATTATTATTATTATTATTATTATTATTATTATTATTATTATTATTATTTAAATGAAGTTGTTAATTGGAGTTACTTATGAATTGTGATTACTTATTAACATGTTTTCTAGGATCTAAATAATTCGATTCGAGTTTGAGCTCGTGTAAACTGAGTTATTAAACAAATTTGACCCTCAACAAATAAACTCAAACTTTAATGTAAATTAAGTTTTATATAAAAAAAAAAAATCATTTTTCCGTGTAATTTTTCGTCTAACGACATAATCCGTTAGTGGTGGAATTGTTGACTTTTTAATGTTAGATCCTGACTTTCTGCTGCCAATCAGCCAAACTTAGTGGGCCTTCTAATTGGACCATTGCGATAAGCGTTGAGTAGATTTTCTGTATTAAAGAGCTTGCTCTTTGGGCCCATTAATATCGTATTGTAGACGCCCAGACACCACCCACATTAGGCCCATTAAAGTCGACATTTCACAAGAACCCAACATTTAATCCTCCAAAATAATCCCTCAGGTAGTATCGAAGTGTGACAAGTCTAACAAAACAATTATTGACATTAATACTTGAGTTTCAGCTGAGTTATCATCATCAATTTTTTACATGATCTTGAAAATTTTTACATGATCTTGTAATTCTCCTCCGTGCCTACAACATATTCGAGTTTCACGAAAAAATTCCGACGATAATGCTTCCAAAAAGGAAAGATAATATTAATGTATGGCAAACAAAAAAACTGAAACACAAATTTGATCGATAGAAATTACGAAGTGAAGGTCTCAACACTGCAAATACACACCAATGTAACATAATTTGGCCTCCAATAGGGCCTTAAAAACTATAGCCATCAAACACGAGCTAGACTCTCGACAAATTCAACTGCGTCGTTCGAAACAAACTGAATTCGACCCTCCTCGTAAATCTCCTCGTCCCTAAAATCGACCAGCACTTTCTTAACCTCTCCTCGAAATCCGCACGCCACAACTTTCCCCGGCTCGTGATACACCAACACACCATTTACTACTCCCAACACGGAGAGTTTCCCCGAAACTCCACCGAGCTCGAAACTACACTTCAACGACCATTTAGTAAAGTCCCTCGCCAATTCAAACACCATTACCTTATTTTTGCAAAGGAAATGCGCGACACAATGAAGATAGCCGCAAGATTCAACATACTCGCGATTGAAAAACTGTTTCCCGATGCCACCAGGGACTTCAATTTCCGGATGCTTCCCCACGAAACCTCCATCGATGTGGAAAAACATCTCGTGCCAATGAATGCGACCGTTTACATACACCCCTCGATTGAAATCCATATCGGTCGGTGCCCAAAATGGCTTGCCAGGAATCTTCCAAGAACAATCGTCCGACTCGTAAACCTCCACTCGGCAAAGACGCCACAAAGAACCCATGGAACTGAAAGGCGCCCATCTAACGAGCCTAACGCATATAATCTTGTAATGGGCCGAATTTATTAGTGGGTCGAAAGCTATATTGAGCCCGATCACGGGCTTGTAATCATCCTCGTCGGCTCGGAGGGAAATGCTTCGGGATTGTTTAGTTGTGGGGTTGAAAACAAAGCATTCTTGAACATGACCATTCTTGATTTCGGCACAATGGAGCAAGAACAGGCCGTTGGCAAAGCTCGACACGATCGGCTCGGCTAGAAATGGAGAAAATCGATACGGCACTAAACTACTCTTTTCGAGACTCCCGTCGAGGTGAAGGTAAAAATAGTCGGGTTTTTCCAAAAGGCGGAGGAGGAGACTGCAGGGTTCGGTTTTCGAGCGGTGGCCTTCGTTTAGAATGTGTTTTTGTTGGAAATAGTCACTAGATAACAAGGAGAACCAGTGTTTGGAGAGTAGTTTGAATTTGATGAGGGATTTTGGCGGGAGCCATGAGAAAATCTCGATCAATATATGGTCATTGAAAGATATTACTACCATCTTCAGAGCAACAATGGGTTTAAGGTTTTCACGGGAATTTGGGAAATGGTGGAGGATTTATATGGAATATAAATAATAATCCATGTATGAATATAAAAATAATTAACGTGGCTTCTGCATGACGTCGTTGGCGTCGCATATCCACGAGCAACTATAATCTAGCGGATTCTAGGCTCCGGCCTCCTTTCTTGACAAAAAAAAAAAAAAAAAGAAAAAAAGTTATGTTTTGATTTGTTATCAATTATTATCACTCGTGACCATTTGATATTAGATGCCTTGAGTCAATGTATCTAATCAGTAGGTTTTGAATAAGCCAATATAATTAAAAAAATAAACAAATAAAAAATGTGGGAAACGTTGACAAAAGAGCAATCTAAAATCTTCCAAAGTCCAAGGCCGGTGAAATACGCGTAATCATCAATGACGACATTGCTACGTAGAATTTGATGAAAGATGCAAGGATAAATAATACTAATATAAAATATAAATTAAATGTGAAAATAGAAATATTAAAATTATGTTTATATTAAACGTGGGATTATATACAGAGTTTAGAATACATTGGCAATAGACCACTAAAGCTGAATATTTGATAGTCTATCGTATAAACAGATAACAGATAATCTAACTATTTTAGTTGGTTTGACTAGCATATCAGTAATGCTCAACTACCCACGGTGAACACATGTTAACATCATCCATTTATACATGCCACATAAGCAGTGGACATATTAACATGTGTCCACCGTGGGTAGGGGAGCATTATTGTTGACCATCATATTTAATTAAAAGTTTGTCAAATAAGTGTTCGATAAACAATGGAAAGTTATAGCCATTAAGTTGTATTGTTAGTAGTTCTTTTGAATCATGTATGCTGCTCTTTTAGGCTTTTTTTTAGAATTATCCTTTGGAGTCCAAAAAGCTAATGAAACGAGTTCATTGCCAATCGAGTTAAATAGCATATTTGATTGGTTGAATCTTTAAATGAGGTTTAATATGCTAATTTATATATATATAATTACTAGCTCATGAGCATTTAAGAAAACCTATTAAATTATACCTATGTGGCAATTTTAACATTTTCCCTCAAAAAACCGTTACTTTTGATTATTTAACCTTTCATTTAATTAATAAATAACAAAGAAATAAATAGCTCGCTAAAGTTGCCGCTATTTGAGAAATAGCTTTTTTTGGCAGTGTGTCGCTATTTGTATTCATGTGCAATTTAGCCGCTGAATCTCCGCTATAACTCCGTTATAGCTACAGTGCTATAAATGTTTTAGCCCGCTATTTAAAACATTGATAAATAATCAACACATTAATCACTTTAAAATTATAAAAATTATTTTAAACTTTTGATTACTGACAGTTAACCATATAACGTGTTGACCGTATAATGTGAGTAGATGTTATTATTGTGGTTACATGTAAATTAATTTTTTTGGAGAATCAAAAATGGATCTGAAATTTCTAAATAAATAAAAAATAATTTACAAAAAAAATATGTATCAAAATATACATTACATCCAATCTAATACACGCAATTTAAAAAAAAAATATTTCAACTCTTTTAATTGTAAATTTGGCCTCCAAAAAAGTGAAAGAAAGATCATTAACCATTAAAGGTGTAAGCGTTTTTATATTTGTATTTGGTCATACAAATAACTCGCAATATTTTATTTATATTTGTGCAAATGCACAGGTCGTATACTAGTTTAATATCAATTTGCTAATATTAAAACGAGTCCAAAGAACTTACATATTTTTTTATTTTTTTTATTATTCTTGATACAATGATACATATGTTTACATGATTCCATAAATACATACGATAAAATATTCTGCAATTCCTTATATAACAACATATAAAATTATTTTTTTAATATAAAAGCCTTGTGTATAAATAGATTGATGCATCTTATCAGATATTGAAACCCAAAAAAAAAAAAAAAAA
>CACSLK010011299.1:4794068-4805740 GCA_902706635.1 Striga hermonthica | reverse complement strand
TCAGACGACGTCGTTTGGGAACTGCATGATACTATAAATGCAGCTTGTATGTACGGATTTTGTGTGAAAAAAATGAAAATGAAAATTGTTTCTTAGCTCATTTTATCACATCTAGGGCCTCACACTGACTAGACTAGAAAAATCTATTACAACTTGAAATAAAAAATAAATTACACAACAAGGTTTATTTACTACTTACAGATGTTTTGATTGATTCGTCGCCTCAGTTGGAATTGCTGCTGCTAAACTTCCATGGCAGCAGCAAGATGCCTCAGTTGGAATTGCTGCTGCTAAACTTCCATGGCAGCAGCAAGATTTTCTTTTGTCCTATAAAACACCAAGATATTCCATATTTTGCCGAACAAAAAACATTACTCAAATAATGAATAGCACATTCTTACTCACAGAGGGCGGGCCCAGTCAAAGTGAGCTAAGGGCCCAAAGTCGCGAATAGTATTCGTTGCTTGCAAGGAGTGCACGAGCTGACTGACGAGCTGTTAGTATACGGTGCATTTGTTGAAAAGTCTTTCCACAAGTTATCAGCCTGAAAAATCATCAGCTTCTTGATTTGAACCCGTTGAATATGAAAACGAGTCGTGCAAATTGAAAAACTCATATTGATATAATAATAAACTTATGAAGCCCCACAGAGTTCCCAACTTGCCAATAGCCATTGCGATTTGAACCATTTCTGGATAAAAACAACTGCACGGCTAAATGGATGTACCCCAAATTATAAATACAACAGTTTCGCTATTCGAATTTTCTGTTTAAACTTCTTCACGTCAGACTTAGAGCTCGTGAGACTGAGACCCCTAACAACAGCCTTTTGGTCTGCTTTTAGCGTCCTACATCCATCCCTAATGCAAGAGAGCAAGAGCTTAGCAGCCAAACGGTACCTCCTGGCTTTGCAAAGGTTATGAACCACTGAAGAATACGTAAACGAATCCTTTGCATCCATCGTGTCAAAAATCCGCAGCGCGTAATCCAAATGACCTGCTTTACATAGACTATTCACAAAGCAATTAAAAGCAACCAAACAATCGAGCCCCATCATTTTCATATGATCCAAGTGTCTCTGTGCGACATCTATTTCGCCAGCCTGGCAAAGCCCGTCGATCAAAATAGTATGCGTGTAGGCATCACAATTCTCACCCCTTTCTTCAGCCACACCCACCAAATTATACGCCTTTTCAAGTTCACCTTCTTTGCAGTGCCAATTTATTAATGTATTATAAGATACTAAATCGAGCTCGTAACCTTTCTTAATCATACTCGCAATGCACTTATTCGCGTCCTGCATTCTTCCCGATTTCAACAATGCACCAACAATTGTGCAGTAAGAGAACAAATCGTACACGTACCCATCTCTCTTCATCTCCATGAAAATCTCAACTCCCTCTCTAAACCTCCTGCTCCTAAAACAGCATTTCATGACAGTCGTGTAAGTAATGGCATTCGGGCTACAGCCCGATTCCCTAAGCTCCACAAAAAGCCTCATCACATCTTTCCACATTCGCGAGCCGCACAAACTACTCAAAAGGATGTTGTATGTTACTATCTCAGCAACATACCCGTGTCGCTGCAAATTACGAAATAACCTGAGGGCATTGTTAATGTACCCGTTTTTACAAAGCCCGTTTATCATAATATTGAACGTGGCCTGACAAGGGGTAATATTCTTCATGAGAATATCATGAAAGACACGGTAGGCCTCGTCGGCCTTTCCCAGTTTGAAAAGACAGTGCATCAACGTGTTGTAACTCCACACATCGGGAATAATTCCCGAGTCGAGCATCTCGTCTAACATGTCGAGGCATTGAGGTAATAAGTCGTGTTTGGCTGCACCAGCCATTAAGGAATTGTAGGTCACGACATCTGCGGATATTCCAGCTTCTTTCATGCGGTGGATAATGGAATAGCCGGCATCGAACCCGATAATTTGGCAGTATCCGGTTATGAGTGTGTTGTAGGTCACGGTATTGGGCAATACCCCTAATCTAATGCCGTCTATTAGGGCAGATTCAGCTTTTTCGAGGTTCTTGGCTCGGCAAAAGGAGGCTATGGATATGTTTAGCAACTTGGTGGATAGTCTAAGGAAGGGTCCCCTCATCAGATATGATATCAGACCTCAAACAACCTCAAAACAGAATCATATTAGATGATTCTTTGTAAACTGCAGGGAATTAACAAAGAGGGCACAACTAATCAGGCAGAGTTCCAAATGATGAGGAAACTGCAGGGCAAAGATGGAGTCTTTAACAGAGTTGGAATCAGAAATTTAAAGCTTGCCTTTAAATGCCAGCTAGTGACTGCATTTTACAGCTGCTAAAAGCTGCTAAAAATCAGATAATATGACCGTGCGGATCAGAATCAAATGAAAAGTCCGCCATTGGCTCAGCTTCCCATCGGCACTACAGATACCACAACACATCGATAAATCCGTAAATAAAAACATTTTACTTGGACGATTCAAAGCAGCCAATGTGTTGGACAAAAAAACATTCAGCTTGATTCCAAAGGAAGCTTGTGCGGGTGAGACCCTTTCAATTCGAAAGTGTTCGACAAAATGCCGAAGAGAAAAATGGCAAACTTCTACGACGGATAGGTAAACACTTTCATCAGTTCAACAAATGATTGTGATAAAAGAGAACATGGAATTACACGGGTTTGTCGGTCAACAAACCGAGCTTCGCCACGACGACTCCATTTTAGCTGCCTGTTTAAGCTTATCAGACAATACGGCTTCTCCTCGCGAACACAGCTCGAATTGAATTGAGAGAAAAAAAAAAAATTATACCGTGCAATTTTTATTGATATGTCGTGAAAAGGCCGGAGAAAGGGATTGGGGTTTGCTATTGTCGAGATACGTTGGTGGGCCGAACCCATTGAACGCTCTTTGCTTTGAACAATTAAATTGGGCCGTCCGAGAAAATCCCAACCCAGCCTTTACTTATGTGCAGCAGAACAAATAGCTTCATCCATGTTTGGACAAACAAACAATACGGCAAAATTTTATCTTTTTTTTTTTTTGGTACAAGGCAAAATTTTATCTAACATAGTGTATTGAGTAATTTTCTCAAACAAGGCAAAATTTTATCTATACTGATTTGAAAATATTTGTAAATATGTCATAGTCAAATTTTGTATTACATCCCTACATAATTATTGGGAATTAATTGCCAATATGCTAAAATTGCAGTTACCACCCCTGAAAAAAGATAACACATCTCTATCTTATAGTTGGCATAATAATTGACGATTTCCTTTAAAAAAATTAAAAATTAAAAACACATATGGTAAATCAACATACCCTAATAATGAGTTTGTTCACTAGAAATAGGAAACATAACTAGTTTAAATTTCAAACGAACTTAGCGTATAACTATTTACAAATCTCATAATCCTAAATATATATTTCGCCAAATCAGGTATTTTTGTACATGTCGAACTGCTTTTGTTTATTTTTAAGCTTCGCACCGTGTTAATACCGTATATTAAATATATATGTTCTGTTATTTTTCTTGTGTTTTTTCTGTATACATAATATATACAAAATATATACAGAATATATACAAAAAATATTTAAGTCCGAAAAATATACGAAATAACCTGGTAATTTTATCTTTTCGTAATCATTTTTTGTTTCACGATCAGACTTATATACATAAGATATACTCATTATATACTCAACATATACATATGATATATTCACTGATTATAAACGAAACATATATACTAAATAACAGTGTATTTGTCGGGAACATATACAGAAGATATACTAGTTGTATACATAGGACAGAGGGCACCAGCAGCCAGAGGGCTTTCCGCATTTGAGTAGCCTTCGAGCAGCCCATCGCGAACACTTTTCTCCTGTTGAAGAGACCACCGGCGACGACCCCGCATACGAACAACACCATGCCAGAGAGCCGAATATTTCTTCACTTTCACTCAATTCGGCTTGAATTTCATCCTCGAAATCCGAATCTTGCGACTTTATAATTTATATTTTTTTCTGATCGACCCAATTTTTTGTCGAACTGCAATTTCTTTGTACAAAGGGTTGGGTGCCTGTTAGATTTGATATTCCTTAGACGGGAACTCGACCTCCGATGAAGTGAACTTCCGGCTCCGATGGATGGGCTTCTTCCAAATTTAGTCTTTGCCATTGTTGTTGAGCTTCAGAGGAGATAGGGTTCGGTGTTGACGATGTAGTGTTAATGGGAGAGAGATTAATTATGTGAGAGAATCTTATTACCATATTACTTTTCTGGCAGATCTGCAAATAAAAAGTATAATTTGATTAATATTGCTAATATTTATAATTTGAGATTAATTGTGTAATAAAAAGTCAAATACATAGTGTATTGAGTAATTTTCTCAAACAATTATTCCATTTAGTTTATTGGACGAGCCGAGCTCATTACAAACAACTCGTTCATTTATTATTTATTTATTTTATGAGTCTCAAACAAAGAGTCGAGCCAAGTGTATTTATAAATGATATTTGCAAACATTTCGTTTACAATTTTGAATTTATCGAACGAGCCTAGCCGAAGTTTCACGAGTTTAAACGAGTTGATCTCGAGCCTTTGGCTACTCTATTAATCGAGCACGAGTAAAAAAATAAAATGCTCAGCTAGACTCTTAACACAAATAACACCTCTTCCTAGTTGCAAATTAGTCAATTTTAAAATGTACTATTATAAAATAGAGTTAAGAAAAAATAATTTTTTGGTAAGTAAATTTCCCTCCAAAACATTTCGAAATTCTATGTGGTTAGTTCAAATTTTTTGGTTTTTCCCACCTAAATAAAATTTTTGATTTTGCAATTGATATATGGAAATTTGATTTGATTGAGATTACACTTCCTTTTTTCTGCCTATTCTTACTCCTTTTGTTTAGGCTTTTATTTGTTACCTTTTGTTTACATCTGATTTTTTATTTTGACGCACGTTTTATTTGTCTTGATTTTTGTTTTTTTATTTGATGTGATGAGATTTGGTACATAAAAGATCTCACAAAATCTGGAGAAAAAAAGGATTACAAATATATTTCAAAAATCCTATATAAAGCTATTATCCGTTTTTCACACTTGCTTTTTCACTTCTCCTCCCAAATCATCCTATAAAACACAGAGACAGACGTGCTTAATAAATTAAAATAACAATGCGACCAATGTTTGACAGGCTCCACGCGGTTACAAGGGTGAACAAGCTTTTTTTGAAATTAAAAGCAATTCTAATTGTTGATATCGATTACGAATTGGAGATAAGGAACTTCTTTGCTATCATGTTTGAAGATCAAGAGGTAATTTTTTCGATCCTATATGTATAAATTACACTCTTATGAATTTAATTAATTTACTTTTTACAACTTCATATTGTAAGGTGCACAAATAAGTGGGTTGATACGTTACAAACAGTTAAGCTTATTCCGACATGTCTGTAAAGAAGGCGACGTGTATTGTCTCGCCAACTATGGATTGAAGCCCAATAATCGGCGGGAAAGGGCAACCCAACACGTTTGGAAGATTGTGTTCATGAGTATTACACGCGTGATGAAATGGAATGGAAGTTTTCCATGAACCTATATAATTTTGTAGTTTTAGATCCATAATAAATAGTCCTATTGTATTTTTTTATAATTATGCGATAATTTTATATGAAATTCCTTTTTTTTTTATTGCATGTCGATTATTATCATGTTAATTTTTTATTCAAAATATATGAATTTATTATATTCTAATTGTTGTTCATGTAATGTATATTCATTTATATAATATTAACACATTTTTACCTTTTTAATTCGAATATTTGTTTATTTAAAACAAATAAATTAATGTAAAATTTTTAAAAATATAAATTAAAATTAATTTTAAATAAATCAAATTAATATTAAATTTTAAACAAAATAAATTAAAAAGAATTTTAAACAATTTCACTTAATGTGGATTCTTACCAATGGGGTCGCAAATAAATTCTTACTTTTTTTCGTTATTTAATTAGAATAGTCCATACTTATTTTAATCAATTCCACTTAATGTGGATTCTTAAAAATATATGTGAACACATATCCAAATTCTTTCACGGTATCTAAAAAATGTAATTCAAATTTAATTTAAACAATTCAACTTAATAAGGATTCTTAACAATTCCATTTTTTATTTCTTATTTGAATAATTAAATTCAAAATTATTTTATACAATTTCACTTAATGTGGATTCTTTAACAATCTTATCCCAATTTACTTCCTTTGTTTCAGGATACTATTTGGAAGAATCTTAAGTTGAAAAATCTGATTTTTTTACTCCTTAATTAAAAAATGTGATGCAAAATTATGTTATACAATTTCAATTAATATGGAATCTTTAACAATCTTATTGATCACAAATTCTGACTTTTTTTTCCTAACATCCGATTTTTTTTTTCTTATTTGAAAAATATTTATTTAAATTTAATTTAACAATCCCACTTAATGTGGATTCTTTATAATTTTGATTTTTTTTCCTTATTTAAAAATTTGATGCAAAATTATCTTACACAATTTCACTTGACGTGAAATCCGATTTCCTTACAACTAACTTTGGTTTTCATTATATAAACACCCTACTCCTCAATAAAATATTTAGCGAGTATTTGAAACACGTTAGTACGAAATAGAGGAAAACAATTAATCGAGAGTTTGATATACTCCAAGCCGTTACTAGGGCAAATAAACCTTTCTTGAAATTAAGAGCAACTTTAATTGTTGAAAAAAAACCACTTAATGAGGAGAGAAGAAGGTTTATGGAGATCACTTTTCAAGATCAAGAGGTAATATTTTTCGATTGTTAAGTATTATACTCTTACGAAATTTAATTAATTTATATTGTACATAAAATATATTTGTAGGTTGCAGAAATACTTCATTTTCGTATTTATCTAACCTACCTAATAAATACTTCAAAATTTTCATTTAACTTTTAACAGATGAAAATAATAATTCTACATATGTGATTTCTCACGTATGATAAATGAATACAATATTGCAATAAGTAAGAGTTAATGTCAATCGTTATAAGACAATTGGTCGGTTTCTGAAGAAACCAATGTTTAGGGTCAACTGTATGTTGTTTCCCGCGTTATGAATCGTCAGAGTTTGTGGTGAGGACGATTTGCCAAGAACCCAAACCACAAATGTTGTGTACTAGGAAGTGTTAAATAATTTATGTCATTTTTTTTCAAACACGTGAACGTAAAATCACCACTTAAAATTGTTCCCCGTGCATCGCACGGGATTCGTACTAATAATAAATAAGCAAAAAAAAAAAGCCTTTCCTTCAATACCGTATTACTGTATAAAAATTATAATAAGCTTAAAGCTTTTCAGAGGAAAATTACAACCAAAAACTCCTAGGAATTATCAAATATTTTACAACACGCATTAATGGTTGGAGTAAATGGATGCAAAACTTCAACATAAATGACTCTACAAGACTATAGCTCTGGTCTCATTTCGAGATGAAATAAAGAGAACCCAAAAAAAAAAAAAAGTGACCTACAGCTAAATTATAGTACTCCCTCTTATTTTTAATAAGTGTCGTTTTGATAAATTACACATTTATTAAGAATATTTTTTTTTTATCAATAATAACCTTCATTAATAACGATAGAAATGACTATTTTGAGAAAAAACAATTAATAAATATGAAAAGACGTAGTATATTTATTAGTTAAATAATAATGATAATAAAAAATATATATAAAATATTCTGAGATAGTAATTTTTTAGTTTTCTCAAACATCGAGGTAGCTATACAATTGAATGCAATACAACTGTTTTATTAAAGTGTATGCATTGCATTGTGATAATCTAATGTGATATTATGCCACACTTTGTGTAATGCCATATATCTTCCAGCTAGCAGTTCCGTGAGCTAATTGAATTCTTGTTCACCTTTCACTGTTTCGCGCATACACACACACACACCAAAATAATAAAAATAAAAATAAAAATAAAATCATTTCTATTAATCTTCTCATTATTAATCATCATCAAAAGGAGCATATTCAATTTGCATAATTATCTACACAAACATTAAACCTTTATTTTTCCATTTAAGATGGGGAAAGACATTCTGGATTACGTGCTGGTGCCGGCGGGGCTTGCGGTGATGATCGCCTACCACTTGTGGCTGCTCCGGCAGATCATCCGCCGTCCCTCCACCACCGTTCTCGGCGTTAACGCCGTCAACCGCCGCCTGTGGGTTCGCGCCATGATGGAGGTACACCCAATTTAATCTCTTTATATAATTAAATAACTAGTAGTATATGTTTTAAATTACCATAAATTTAATTACATACTCCTATCATTAAATTGGAGAATCAAAGCAATTTAATCAAAAATTACAACCGCCGTCTGTGGAGTATGTTTTAATTACCATAAATTTCTGACTGTAATTTTTGTTTGTTTGTCTGTGCTTCGTTTATGAGACTTGAAATTTGATCCTACTAAGGCTGAGCTGCTGTTCCCCATTTTCTTTTGTCGTATGTAAATAAAGGTTAATTAATTTGCAATTCATTGATTTTTTTTTTTTTCGTATTTATTACTCCCAATAGTAAAGGAGGCTGATTATGATATTAATTAGCACCTTTCATATGTCACATTTCCAAGAGAAATATGTCCACCACTTTTTTGGGAAACAAAGGCGTTTTAATTAGAGATCAAAAGTTTGGAAATGACTAAAATCCAATACATTTCACTATATTTAATGATAGAAACGGGGATACAGTGCGATCTAAGCACGTGAAGCGCACCATAGCAGAGTATGCCTAAATGAAGTCCAAGTGAGGTTCAATTTACTAAACCAATTAGTGAAAGACGGAGTAGCCCACTAGCACTACGTTTATAAGTTGGGCTTATTTTTCTTGTATAAATGATGTGAGACAATTCACAAGTGATATTCTAACACGCATCTCACTTGAGAGTTCTTTATACGAGGCCCAAGCCTAACTGGGTTGGGTGACGGGTACGTCATCGCACGGTATCACATAGAACCGACTCTGATACCATGAAATAAACGGGGGGTTACGAGTGCGGTCCCACGCACGTGAAGTGCATCATAACAAGATATGCCTAGATGGAGCCCAAATGAGGTTTCAGCCCAAGCCTAACTGGGCTGGGTGACGGTACGTCATCGCACGGTACCACGTAGAACAAACTCCGATACCATGAAATAAACGGGAGGTTACGAGTGCGGTCTCACGCACGTGAAGCGCATCATAACAGGGTATGCCTAGATGGAGCTCAAATGAGGTTCCATTCCAAAACCAATTTGTGAAAGAAGAAATAGCCCACTAGATTTATAACTGTGTTTATTTTTTCTGTAAACGATGTGTAACAACTCACAACTGATGTGATATTCTAACATTTAACTATTTAATAATACAAATACACTCAAGTACTGTTTTCTTGTCCTTAATATATGTAAATAAATTAAAACAACAAATAAAATGAAAATGGATGGACTAAAAAGCCATTTTTTTATGTCCAAAATGACACCCACTTTGTGTGTTTTTTTTTTTTTTTTTTAATACCCATGACCAATTAAGCAATTTCACATTTCCACACTCACAATTTGGTCAAAATAGTTTAAAATTGAAAGGAACATCAATAATATCTTTATACTTCACAATGCAAAATAAAAACATTATATTTGTACATATACAATGCAAAATTGAACATTTATATTATAAAATGTTATATTTTATTTATATTGTATTCGAAATATAACATTTCGAACATTTACATGCAAGAGCATTTATTAGGTCGTCCAACATAAAACCTAAAAATATGTACCAAGACAGCTTAAAACGAGTCGCCACCCTTTATGATTAGGTTGTCTAACATAAAACCTAATAATATGGGTACACAGGACACATCGAAAAATGTGCTGGCCTTCCAGACCCTCTATGATTAGGCCGTCTAACATATGACCCGATAATATGTACCACGACACTAAGCCACTAAAATATGGCACGATATATATGTACCTAGGCACAATGAAAAACAGTGTTCCGGCCATCCAAACCTTTTCTGATTAGACAACGAAGCGCAGCTTAGTAGTAAGACGCTTCACCTATGACCGATAGGTCATGGGTTCGAGTCAACGAGGAAGTGAAGTAGGAACACTGCTGATCATCCTTTATAAAAGAAAGAAAAAAAAACCCTTTTATGATTAAGCTGTCTAAAATAAGACCTAATAATGTGTGTCAGGACAATGATTTTGGCCTTCCGGACCCTCTATGATTGAGCCCTAACATAAGACCTAATAATATGTACCAGGACACAGCGAAAAACGGTGTACTGGCAGTGCAGACCCTCCGCAACAACATAATGGCTTCGACCCTCTTAGCGACCATGTCCATCACGCTAAGTTCCGTCATGGCCGTCCTCATGTCCGGAGGAGGTGGGCCCCACTTCCCCACCTCCGGGAACAACAACAAGAAGCATGGTTTCTCCATTAAGTTCTTCTCCATACAAGTGTGCTTCCTTTTTGCATTTCTCATGCACGTGCAGTCCATACGTTACTATAGCCACGCGAGTATGCTCATCAATGTGCCGAGCGACATCGGGACGGGGAAGGGCGTGGTGGGCCCGGGTTTTGAGGATCGTGTGACAGTTGAGTATGTTTGTGGGACCGTGAACCGGGGGAGCTACTTTTGGTCGTTGGGCCTTCGGGCTTTCTACTTCTCGTTCCCATTGTTCCTTTGGATATTCGGGCCGGGCCCAATGGTGTCGTGCTGCGTCTTATTGGTTTTCTTGTTGTATTTTCTCGATTTCATTTTGGACTCGCGGTGCGCGTTCTCGTCTGTCCGGGCGCGGGAGGATGGGCAAAATAGTAATTTAGGCGGGGAGGGTAGCGTTTGATTTGTGAGGGCTTGTAAGTTGAAAACATTTTGGATATTTTTTTCTGGTCTAGTGTTTGATAAATGATAATAAGTGGTTTGTTTGAAGACAAACCCTTACCCAAGAGAAGAATAAGGCATGTATGATGGATTATGGCATTATTATGTGCTGGTCTAGCGTTATATAGCTAAAAAATCAACCACTGAGCAAAATGTATGGAAAAAAGGACAAAAGGAAAATAACGTCAAAATTTATTGATTATTCAATTCAAGTCCGAATTTTGATCTATTTCTTATTTCTACCCACCCACTCGCCGCTAGCTTTTGTAACTATAAATATTAGAATAATAAAAAGCCTATTATATTTATCAAGTTTATACTAGATTATGTTAGGATCAACAATTCAAAACCCAGTTCTCCATCAAGCCCAACATACAAGTTCAAATGGGGTTCCACTCTAAAACTAATTGGCAATAGAGGGAGTAGCCCACTAAGCTTATATATTGGACTTGAAACATATAATTTTTCGATGTGGGATTGGGTTTGCACACCCAACAAACCCCCCCTCAAACACAAGACCACATTGGGCCTCCCCTTAAACGAAATTCGTACGATCCGACCATCTTGTACCGCCGTTATCATCCACGGAACCTGCCGCCTGACCACACCCTTTTTGCCAGGAAGACTTTCGACACAAGGCACACGGATCTACCGGCCCTTCCGGCTCCACGGGGAACATGCCACGTCATCCACATCGTAATTGGGCTACCAACCGTGGCTCTG
>CACSLK010011299.1:4775657-4785782 GCA_902706635.1 Striga hermonthica | reverse complement strand
GTGAACTTTGAAAATATAATGCAAGAGCTCTTAAGTTTCAAGTTGTGAATGATTTCATGTATGTGGTTATTTATAGATGTATTAAAACAACTCCAAGAGATTTAAGTGTCAATAGACACCTTTTGAAACGTACTCGAATGAGAACAAACGCATTTAGAGGCTAAAAGACACCGTATGATCACCAAAGGTTGCAACCTTTTGCTGGTCGCGGCTAGTTGCGCGTCCATGTGCCGCAGGCTCGGTGAGCTCATCCAGACTCGTATTTGAGTTTCGTTCTTTAATACTCGTCCTCAGCGAACTCTTTTAGAGTTATAGCATATAACCTACATGATCAAGTATCATTTGGATTATCTTAACATTCGACAAAGACAAAATGTTTTGCGAATCTAATAATTTGAGTTACTTAAACTCAATTATTTCAACCTTATATTTCACACATGTACAACTTAAAATTAATTTATCATTCACCTTTAAATGGTTTTGAGAATTTTCTAAGTTTCCACTTACAAAAAATAGAACTGTTAAATTGGTACAAAACCAATTTTTCTTTTAGTGATTAAAGTCATCTCCAGAAAATCATTCTCAAACCTATTAATTCATCTCCAATTGAAAAAACTCATTCTCAAACTCAAAAGAATATTCTCACAATATTCTCGTTTACATCAACTTTTTATAAATTTTCAATAATACGCACATATTGGACAAATTTACAAATTAAACCATACTATTATTTTGAATTTGATTATAAACTTATGCAATAAAATTAATTATAAAATTGTAATTTATATGCATAAGAACATGCATAAGACAACTGAAGATGGCCTAGTTATTTAAATGTTTTATTTAAATGTGTGGTCTGTCACGAAATGTATCAATATTATTTCAATACATGTTAGTAATTTGTCGTTATTAACGTTGGTGTGTTTTCTGTATTTTCTTTTATATATTTTTATAGTTTCTGTCATAATAATTTCTACAAGTGAAATAAAAGTATCACGAATAATATATTACCTCCTATTTTTAATATATATCGTTTTGAGAAATTGCGCATTAATTAAGAATATTTTTTTTTTGTCAATAATAACTTATTTAATGTAGATAGAGATGAATGTTCTGAGAAAAAGTGATGAATGAATATGAAAAGACGTAATATATTTATTTGTTAAATAAGGGTAATAATGGAAAAATATGTACAAAAGATCCAAAACGACATTTATTTGATTAATGACATTTAAAAAAAATAAGAGGGAGTATATTATTATTCTAAATAATTTAAAATAAAAAAAATAGAAATTAAGATTTTTATTTAAACTCATTTTGTCATATTGTGAAAGAGAAAGGACCAAATAGCAAATTAGAAAGTTAAAACGCAAAATGTGAACATAGACGCAAATTTGCATTTATCTGAAGAGGGAGAAGGGAAAGAACGGATTTCTTGATCCGTTTTGCAACTTGATTGGAGTGATTTCTCCTGCAAAGTTTGTGTTTTCTAGCTCGGTTTGAGAAGGTCTAAAATCACAAAATTTTGAGTGAATAATAACACGAAATATCAACATGTAAATGGTGAACACGTCTTAACCTACAAGAGGTGAGTAATTTTGTGTTGTAAGTACCCCTAGGGTTGCAAATGAGTCGAGCCAAGCATTAGCTTTATCGAGCCACGCACAATTCTACGACACTCGCTTGAGCCTGTCTTGCTCAAGGTTTGGCTCAACTGGACAACAAAAGCACAAAAGATTGTGGCTCGAATTTTGCTTGATTTCGACTCAAAATTTCAATTAAGAAATGTCTAAATGGAAGCGATTCGTCGAAGGCTCGAGCTCGAGCTCGAGCTTGAATTCGAAATACTCGAGTTCCACTTGAAAATGGTCAAATTTTAGCTCAATTCCAGGTCTCGAGAGTTGCTCGACTCGTTAGCAACCTATTCCATGAATAATATCCTCAATCAATCTCTAGTTATTTATCTCCACTAAAATGCCTAATTTACTATATGTGAAACTTGACAAAAATCAAGTTTTAATTTCATCCGATTGTACTACATTTCATATATGAAATATTATGCGCTTATCCTCATTATTTTAAACGTTTTAAATGGTCAAAATATTAGCCGTCCACCCATTTTCCCCCAAATAATAAGCACATGAAATTCCTTAACGGTTATAACTAACTTTCGGACAAACAAAGCAGCCCTCCGCTCACGAAAATTAAGCTCTGCCCATGAATATAAATCCACCGTCGACCTCACCCCACAGCACAGAAAGAAGAAGAAGAAGAAATAAGTGCATTAGCATTTAAGAAGTAGTATATTTCTCTCGCATCATCCCTTTTCGCCCGGCCTCTCCCAATCTCGCAAAAAAATAAAAATAAAAAAATAAAAAGACCCGATTTTTACGCGAGGTAAATATCATGGGAGGCTGCGCGAGCAAACCCAAAGAATTGGACACCACCGAGAAGGCGTCCCCTGCCCCTGTCGAGGCCCCCTCAACTGTCAATGTGCCAGCTGTCACCGAAGCCCCAGTGGCCGACAAAGTCGAGACAGTTGAGGTGAGCATGCATTATTCTCTTCTCTCCCTTTTTTTTTCGGGACCTTTTTACCCATTTCCCGTAATTTCGTGATCTTGAAATTAATCAATTATTGATACACCCAATTGGCGTTTACAGTTAGTGTAAACATTCCAGACCTTAACGAGTTTCGGATGAACTTATTGCAGGAGAAAAAGGAAGATGTAGCTGAGGAAAAGAAGGAAGCACCTTTGGTAGACTTGTCCGAGCCAGCTCCGGCTAAGGTCGAGGAGGCCAAGGATGAAGCTGTTAAAGCTGAGGCCAAGCCGGTTGAAGCTGAAGCCAAGACAGTTGAAGCTGAAGACAAGCCGGCTGAAGCTGAAGTCAAGCCGGTTGAGGAGGAGAAGGAGGAAAAGAAAGTGGTGGCCGCTTAAACCTAATGTTCCAAGAGGACGAAAAGAATGATGCGACGTTTTTATCTTGAACTTTTAATTTTGCAGTTTTTTTTCTATGTTTTTGTACTTTTTTCTTCATTATTTATCAATAAGTGGGTCATTTCTATGTTTTAACATTTATTCACTTGAGGGATCGAGGGAATAAATTCTGCCCGTATACCACAACTACTGTACTAATTTCCACAAAATAACTTGTGTTCTGTATTTTCTAGCAGTAGTTTCCTAGGTGATTTTGTTTCCTGTTGTTATTTAATTTTATTTATTTATTTAATTTTTCCCCTTGAGTCTATAAACTGCAGTTTTGTTTTGTTATAAACTCCAACTGTCATTCTTGTATGCTCAAGCCCTACTACATATTAAGCTATTGGGAGTGCAATAAAAGAAGGAAAAAAGTTGAAGGATTTTCAGAGAGATGGAAGTAACTTATTCTTCTAATAACAGAAACTCAAATATTCAAATTTACAGAGTGAACAGATTTACCATCTGTGTGTATGATCATTAACCAAAGCAATACTTCTCTCGTGGAGTATTAATCAAGGCAAATCCCTTATAAATCAACATTTGTAAAAAGTAATGCAGATAATAGTGCAGATAAATGGTGTTCATAGTAGCGATTATGCTAAAATTTCTTGACCGAAAACTTCTGATTTGAAGAATCTAACTTGACGTACCACCTTCCTTAGAATTCTGTTCAATTTCATCATCTTTAACAAGCTAGTATGATCAGCAAAGCCAACAAAGGATAACTTACCGTCATGAGAGCCCAATTAGTTATAAGTTGGCTTAAAAATGGCACTTTCTGTGTGTCTACTTGCCAAGAAACAGCAGCCCCGGCACTCTGCACTCCCTTAAACAACCCGTTGTACCTAAAAAAACACGAGAACCAACAAAAGCTTAGACGAGACCAAAAAACATGATGAATAAAGCCAGTCAACTATATCAAGAACTGATTACATAAACTATCCAAAATTAAGTCTAATTCTAAAACGAACAAATTCATCTTTCAAAACTTTGAACCCACCTCATATATTCACATTTATTTCTGTTATACAAACTGCACAACCTCAGCTAGAGAAGGCATTCAATAGATGCCAAATGGGCCGAGCTGAAATATAAATGGCTGCCAAATTTGGAGCCCAAAACCGAATTGCACTTGAAAAACAACTTAATTTATGCTGGATCAACCGACCCAGCTCAGCCCAGATCAAGTATTTGTAGCTATCATATTAAGAGAACTTTGTAGTTATGCTAGAGAATAGAAGTTTTCCTACTCGGCTCAACCTAAAAAGGATTGTTTACATAGTCATCAAAAAGTGTGAATCGAGATTCTACCTGCTAAGAATCTCAGTATCATCAGCTAATGCGCCAACCACCCAATACACCATGCTCTGAAACATTGCATCGAGCAGCCCATAACTAAAGTACAGCACAAACGGGCCCGCATAACTGCCGCCATCCATGAAATCTAGCCTCCGGTCTGGCAAATCAACACGGCTATAATCGAGCTGCTCCACGAGCCCACCACCCCAAACAGCCGTCCCGAGTATGGCCACAAGCCCAACACCAAAAAGCCCGCGGGCCCGCCTGCTTCTGAAACTAAAATCCATCACAAAACCGATACACACGGACCCAATCATCTGCGCACCCCAGTACAACACATTGTTCAAACCCCGTGTCCTGAGGTTAAACAAAACACCGTTCACATTGGTAAACTGATAGCTGTAAAAGAAATTGCTCGCCCAAAAGGCCGGCACCATCAGGAGCATCTTCCAGTCGAGAAAGAGCTTCAGGATTTCACGGGCCTCAATCCGCACGCTGGAGTACTCGATTCTCGTGCAGTGGGACCCGTCATCCCGGACGACCCGACCCGGATGCAAGATGGATAGGGACAGCAATGTCCCGATCGACATGAACACCACGAAACCGATATACGTACCATCATTCACAGAAAGAGCCTCGTTTCTATGGAAATTCAGGGTAAACGGAATCAAACCACCGATTACGCCGCCCATGGTGAAAATACTCCAGAATATTGAAATGTGGATGCCCTTTTTACCTCGGGCAGGGTACGACGTCATGATTGCGCCCTGGGTGGCCCACAGGAGGCCGGCGCCGACGCCGAGTAGGGCTCCGGCGACGATGGAGAATTCCTGGCGGTGGCGGTGGTTGTAGTAGAGGAAGGAGGCGGCGTACAGAGGGTAGGTCGGGCAGGCGCAGAGCAAGGTGAGGCGGGGGCCGAGGATGTTGTAGATTCCGCCGCCAAGGACGCCGAAAACCGCGAAGGCGGCGTAGAGGGCGGTGTTGGCGTTGTTGGCGGCGGTGGGGTCGACCTGGCCGCCGCCGCCCATGCCGACGAGGGCACTGTACATCCCCGGGCAGCAGAAGCAGACCAGCCCGATGAGAATGACCTGGACTAAAGGGGAATTGTGGCGGGAACTGGACGGCTTTTTGGGGATTTCAAGTGGTTTTGGCGCCGTATCCTCATCTTGTTGGGAACCCATTAATAATTTTTTTTTTTTATATATATATATTTTTTCCTGGGGGAACTCGGAGAAATGAAATCAAGTTGCAAAGTTTATTTTGTTTATTTATATATTTGAAGTTGAAGTTGGGAGGTAATGAAAGAACTTGTTCCTCTTACATTTCAATATTACATTTGAATATGTTAATTTCCTCATATGGCAGAAAATTGATATATCATATGAATATTTTGGCGGACAATTAACATATCATATAATGATAGTATACTGTATTCCAAGATCACGAGATTTTGACATGTGAGTGGTGGATACATTATATCCACGATACGACATGTGAGTCGTGGATACATTATATCAACGATACGTAGATGAGCAGCATTTTCCATAGTGTTATACACGAAAACAGGGTTATTGAAGTGTGTGGAGATGGTGAAGTATGATCTAATCCATTGTGAGGAAAAACGTTTGGAATTTGATTCCTACAATCACAATCTTGAATATTCTACGTTAAATGTTTTTGGGAAAGAAAATTGGAATTTTGTAACTGCAAGGTGGTGCACGGATTGTGATAGCATTGGAATGGTCCCTATAGAAGGAAGTTGGAATTTTGTTTATATAATGTGGTGCAAGGATTGTGATAGTATTGGTCCCATGATCTTTGCAAAATTGATGTTGATCAACAAAGTCGACTTTCTAGTTTTTTTTTTAAATTATTATTTATTATTATTAGTTTTTTTAAGGTTTTATTTTAATGTTCATAGTTATTTTTTTTTAATTTCTCAGAGGTCAAAGTGTCAGATGGTGATTAAAATTTCGCGTATTTTGTATTAAGAAATTCGTCAAGGTGTGGTTAATATGAAAACTACTCTCTGGAGTATTTCCTACAAATTTGAGCATTCTATAAAGGTCAAATTTTAGGCATTTCCTACAGGTTAGTCCAAGCATTCTATAAAGGTCAAGTTAGGCACCAGAAAAAATGAAACACCAAATAGAGAGAAGAAGATGAACAACGGGCTACTCAGCACAAGTCTGCTTTTCTCGTCAAACTTCCTTTATGCTCTCTCGAAGCAGACAAACTGTATGCGTTCGCGGAACCGTCAAAAGTTACTGAAAAAAGAAAGGCACAACAGAGAAACAATTTATAATCACCTTTCTTTTCCATTGTTATACACGCGCCTTTTCATTTCTTGTCCTTGGGGCTTTGCAGAGAAAAAACGGGCTCGCCTACAGTATCCTGATCAGCAGGTTCTGAGGCCGAGGAGGTTTTGTAGATAGATTCCCAAGATGAATCATCACTTCTCACATGGTCCGGTTGAGAGTTCTCGGACGGGCCGTTGATTGGGCTTTTACCAATCATGTTCTTGTATATGGAGAGGGCTTGGGCCATCATATTGGCTGGGTTAGAGGCATTGGAGGGCAGTAACACCGTCGTACCCTAGAGAGAAAAAAAAAAAGAATTTTATATATTTGCATCAAGATAATGATTACAACGTTATATTATATAACCCAGTCTGGAGAATTTTTTACCTCCTTTGCAATCATGCCAAAGGCCTGAATATATTGCTCGGCAATTCTTAAACTTGCAGCCTGCAAATCCAAGAAAGATTATTGGTCCTCCACAATTACTTCCAGAGAATCCAGATATGTTTTCTGAATTAGGTATAATTTTCTGTTATCTTATCACAATTACTCCTCAAACCCATTTTGTAGGAACTAAATGCAAATCATTGTTTAACCAGTCCTCTTAGTAGGAATAGAGAGGTGTATTGAAATCTAAAAAATAGAAATAAATACAACTTTTAGAAGAAAAGGGAAAAAGATGCATTGAATGCTTCAGTTAAAGAGAAGATGAAGACAAAATGAACTGCACCTCCATGCCTCCACTTTCTTCGAGTGCTTTTGACACCATAGCAATTCCTTTAGCAGTTGCTTGTGCTCTAGCAAGGATGGCTTCTGCTTCACCTGTAGTAGAAGACATTCAAGCAAAAGTCCAAGTTGAAAATAGATAAAAGAAAACATCAATAACATACTATCATACACAAACTATCACAGATTAACTTAGTATGTAAATGCCAACTGATACAGATTTAGCTTGCTTGCCTTGTTCGATTTTTCAGGAGATCAATGGACCATTTAAGATTACACAATTAACTATCAATGCAAACATGACAACTAACCTAGAGCCCTGTTGACTTGGTCTTCCTTTGAGGCTTCTGATGCAAGGATCACTGCATTTTTCTTACCGTCCGCAATATTAATATTTGCCTGTCTTTCTCCTGCATACGACCTCCAATTAGTCATAGAAAAACATTAAGCAAGGAATATGCAGTGCTATGGATTTTCTCAGATCAGTTGTAAGAACATATTCATCCATGTCTAGCTATGGATATGGCAGTAACTTATTCTGCTTTTATACAGAAAGTTCATGCAATTCAATCCTCTTATCCACAATGGAAACGTCGGGACATAATAATAGGTGGTTAAATTGAAAGAGAATTGATCTATCACCATAATAGTGTCCAGAATGCATGGAAAATTGATTGCATAATAGAAGAAACATGAACATCAGTTAGCCCGAAGATCCTGTTGATCCATTGTAACTATTGCTAGCTCAAACACTACTTACACTATGCATGCAGCACATCGGAAACACGCAGAATAAAAACATTAAATGCCGGTATGCAATTAGAACATTTAAGAAAGATGTAATTTCAAAAAGGTGAAATGTGAAAAGAACAAAAAAATTAGATGAATTTCTCAAGGTCGTGGTAGTAACGATTACTATTCTCTCTCTTTCTCCCAAAATAATGCAAATTCATTTTCCTTAATCAATGCATCAAATCTTTTCTTAAAACAAAGTTAAGACAAATAATTAAGAGAAAAATTAGTTTCATCCTCAATTTATCAAATTTCCATCAGAATGCCTTCAATAGTTTTTAATCAAAACAACTGCACATCAAACACCAAGCATCCACGGCCAACAGCAGACAGCAGGAGACAAACCAAATACCTTCAGATTCCAAAACTTGAGCCCTCTTTTTCCGCTCTGCTTCTGCTTGCATCTCCATGGCAGCCCTCACTCCTCTCGGAGGAGATATATCCCCTAATTTAGTGAAGAGACTCGCAGGATAAACAAGATGCACGAGAGAATACTATTGAATTTGTAAAACCAGACCAACAAACTATTAGTTCCGAAAAAGTTACCCACTTATTTCATAACGAAGGCATTGTAAACCCCAGTCTTTTGCTGCTTCATTGATGGCAATCTGCACCAAGAAGGTCGGTTCAAACCAATAAAACAAAATAATCTAACTGAATGCCACTTGGTATGCAGATACTGACTGATGCAGATTTACATATCAAGCAGAAATCACAAACAATTATGCAGCATAACAATAAGATACAGTATTTGCCAATTGACAAAGGAGCATAATAGCATAACTATATTGTAAGTGTTGTATGTGTGGGTGTAATAATCTTGATGCGTGAAAATATGCTATGTTCTAATAAACCAGTTTTAAATACATATACTAACTTTCCAAGAGTAATATTGCTAATTTTGTATCTAAGATAATCATAAGGCCAACTCAATATTTTTCAGCACCCACAAAGAAGAAAGAAAACAGCGGTCTGACCACAGAACTAGTTGGTTCTGAATGTAACATTACGACTGTGCTACTGACAGTGTTTCTGACACTTCTAAGGCCATGCCCAGTACTTCTAATTTCTTTATGCAGCAAAGCCCAAACTAACGTAGTAAATGAAATGTGTACTTACCACAATCTTCTCATTGAGTGTGTCCCTTTCCTCAAAAGTCTTGTCAAGAGTGATCTTACCTAGCTCACTTCGCATAGTCGTTTGCGCAAGCTGAATCACGGCATACAATGGATTCTCAACTCCATATGATGCCAACTTTGGGTCCACTATCTGCAGATCCATGAGAAAATGATACATCAAATATCTGAGGAGTTTATTAATAAAAAGAGCTCATCTCAAACCCCTACTGTCTTCACACGTGCCTTTACATAGAGGACCCCGTCGATTAAAATGCTGACATTGTCCTTAGTAATAGCAGACTGGTCGGGAATTGGAATTGCCTCTTCTTTAAGTGAGTGCACATAAGCAATTCTGTCGACAAACGGAATCAGTAAGTGGATTCCAGGAGTCAATGTCTTCACGTACTTTCCAAATCTCTCAACAACGTATGCCTTCTTCTCAGGTACAATTCGTATCCCCCAGTTTATTGGTGGTGGAGTGTCATATCTATCCATAAGTAACAGTATATCAGGCTACTCAAAAATTGAAAAATGAATTTGAGGCTTTGAGCATTATTTATAAATTGGCTATTGGACTACTCAAACTTTATATCGACTTCAATCTATTCATGAAATCCACAATTTCTTATACGCTTTTGATTTTTTTTTTTAGCTCAATTCGAGCAGTATTAGCATAATCTCTTAACGTTTAGCAATAATAATTAACTACAGATGAATGGATAAAAAACAACTAATCCAAAACACAGGAGTATCTCCAACAATTTTCTAATTTACCAAGCACCCAACTACAAAATTCACATAAACTGAGTCAGAAATATAACAATGAAAACAAAATAACAGAAAAACATTGCCAAGCAACCAACTACATAAAACCATTGAAAATTCACACACACTCACAGATAAAAAAAAAAA
>CACSLK010011299.1:4623794-4644843 GCA_902706635.1 Striga hermonthica | reverse complement strand
TCAACATGATTGTCTCCAAACATCCATCCATTAAGGGCATCAATTTCGATTTGCCTCACGTTATCGATGTTGCTCCACCTCGTCCAGGTCAATTATTCGGAAATAAATTGATTTCTGTTTTGTCTCGCATGAAAATTATTCTATGACCTAACAACAATTGTATACAAATTTCTAATTCACAATTCAACTTATGATCCAACTTTAACTCTTCTCAGTATTATCAACCAATCATTATTACTACACGGTTTCCAACAAAACTTATTACTTATTCATTTAATCTCATAATTTTAACTATTACTATCATTATTTTATTACTACTCTTATCGTTACATTTTAAGTCATTTGCACTCACAAACTCGAAATCAAATCCAAAATTTCACTCAAAATTATTTTTTTTCTCAATCTTATCTCACTTTAATGTTCATTGCATATGGAGCTGGAAAAGTCATTGTTGACAATTCTCCTGACATGATGCTAATAATAGATTAGATCAAAATGACTCAATTAAGTTCTAGTGTTTATTCTATTAGTGAAGTTTCTAGAAAAAATATATCAAATGACGCAACGCACCTTGGATCGCTATGGAAACAGCCTTCTTGATGTTGATGTAATCTTATCTCACTTTATTCAATAAATCAAATCAAATATATATAAAAAAAAAAATTGCTTCCAATCGCTTAAAATTTCTATTAAATTAGGTCCACAATTCGGAAGTTTTCTATCATTTCTGCAGGCATCGAGAATGTTGGTGGCGACATGTTTGTGAGCGTGCCTAAAGGAGACGCTATTTTCATGAAGGTAAGCATTTTACATATATATTTACCTACATATAGTTACGAACACCGGAAAACCAAAAGAAGCAATTAATTAAGTGAATTCGATTACAGTGGATTTGCCACGATTGGAGTGACGAGCACTGCCTGAAATTCTTGAAGAATTGCTACAAAGCCTTGCCGGAAAACGGGAAAGTGATCCTTGCCGAGTGCATCTTGCCGGAGGCTCCGGATACAGAGCTCGCAACGAAAATTGCAGTCCATGTGGACGTGATCATGTTGGCCCATAACCCGGGTGGCAAAGAGAGGACAGAAAAGGAATTTCAGGCCCTCGCTAAAGGGGCGGGCTTTAAAAGGTTTCGAAAAGTTTGTTGTGCTTACAGTACTTGGATCATGGAGCTTCTCAAATGAATGTTTGAGCCTAAGAATCATTAATGAATGTTTGATTTCCTAGGTTTCTTTGTTGCTTTGTAATAAAATGTTGCTTGTTCTATATAACATTCTTGAAAAGTTCCAAACAGTGTCCTTGGTCAAGATTTCTGCCCCAAAATTTGTCATAATACTCTGACCCATTTTCTGTAAGTTCCTTTGGAGCTTTGATCACAGCACTGTTTGATGGGCACAAAAACGAAGCTACTGAGATTCTTGCCTTGTGGGCATTCACCACAGCTCTGTGCCAAGTGCTTTTGTATCTTGAGTTGCTCAAAGCCTGCCAAAAGATTAGAGTTATTTGATTCCAAAATTAAATATTATATATAATATCTACAAATAAATGATTAAATAAAAGGAGGAAAAGAGGAAATTTCCAAATTAAATAACATTAAAATATGTTCATATCTATATCCATATAATTACTGGCTCATGAGCATTTAATAAAACTCTTTTCTTTCTCCCGCCTTTTTTCGTTACTTTGGCATTAACATAATAATATTTTTTACTTATTTTATTATATAATTGATACTATTTACTAATAATAGAGACACATTAAATGTTATTATACTCTAATATTTTTTTAAACTATATATTTAAAATTGTTATGTTTTTTTTTTTCACCTCATTAAGCAATTTTCTTTTATTACAATTAATTAATTATCTTTTATGGCATAACTAAACTTTTTAATGGTTTGTACACAAATGTTATAATAATTATTTAAATATTTTTTTATCCAATTAATTATCATAATCGTTTAATACTGTATAAATTTAAAGATTAATATGTACGTTAAATAGTTTATATTTATATCGTCATTATTATCTAATTTATGAATGTGATATGCTTATTATCTATTTTATAAATGTGATATGC
The DNA here is from genome assembly GCA_902706635.1 of Striga hermonthica. Classification (NCBI taxonomy): domain Eukaryota; kingdom Viridiplantae; phylum Streptophyta; class Magnoliopsida; order Lamiales; family Orobanchaceae; genus Striga; species Striga hermonthica. The sequence continues at coordinate 4,642,764 of CACSLK010011299.1, read as the reverse complement.
TTATTATCTAATTTATGATTTTTAAATTTTACATAAAACATATATATATATAATGTATAATGTAAAAATTTTTATTTGCATTTGTTCATGTGCACAGGTAAAATACTAGTTATGTTTATTATTACCTGCAATTGATCACCAATGTTGACCACAAATGCATTTGGAATGGGCTTCACAGTCATCCATTTCCCATCCTTGAGCAGCTGGTGGCCCATTACTTCCGCATCTTGCAACAGAATGGTTAGGGTGTTGGGATCTGTATGGGCTGGAAGACCATGGCCTTGTTTGGCGATCAGCGGATAGCGGATAGCGGATTGTATTAGCGGATAGCGGATTATATTAGCTTATTTGACCAGCGAATTGCATTAGCGGTTTTTAAATAAGTGTTTGGTAAATAGCTGAAAGTTTATAGCTGTTTGACATTGCAAATTACCAATAAGGACATTTTTATTATTTAGGGTGTATTCTTTTAATAATAATATATTAAAACATTTAATATTCTTTAGTTGGTAATTTATAAATATATTATTTTTTTTTAAATTTACTAACACTTGATTAAGAAGTTATAAATTTTACATTTTTCTAAATAAATTAATCATATAAATTACATATTATTATTTATTAGCACCATAAACCAATGTAAATTGTAAAATAAATAATACAAATTAAAAAGTTTCAAATTAAAATAGTAGATTGTGAATCCTCTATCCCAAAAAGCTCCTCTAATGAGCTTTTTCTAAATTAGAGTTTTGGGCCGAAAAAGCTTATCAAATAAGCTATTTACCAAACAAACTTAATAGCGGATTTGACGGGTCAAACCTCTCAATTGAGTCCAATCCGCTAATTTATCTTCAATCCGCTATCTTCCAAACGGGGCCCATATGTCAATTCGGGCTCCGGACATGGTGGGTAGTAATTTGGGAAATTTTTACATGTACTTACAGATTTTTAAGTAATTGCGAAATTACCATCCAAACAAAAATATTTGTTTATATACCTAATATATTAAAAGTATTTATAAGCATGCCTAAAAAATCGTTTCGTGGATTGTGAACAGTTACGTGGATGCTGAACACTTCCATAATTTTAGGGGCACAATATCAGCTTTTCAAATATTGAAAAGATATTATATTCAAATGTTAACTGCATAATCATCGTTTGACCGCATGTTGTTACAATAACAATACAATGTTATGTAACAAGACATATAACCCTACATATATACCAGAAATATACCAGAAACAGAACATAACCAGACATGTAACCCTACATATATACCTGACATATACCAAAAACTGAACAATGTTCTGTAACCGAGCATATAACCGTAACATATATACCATATATATAACCGTTATATATTCTATCATAAAACATAACAAATATACCAATTCACTGTGAACACAAGATAGAAAAAAAAATAAAAAAAAAAGCAACTTATATACACTTTGATATACCGAAGATATACATATAACAAAAAAAAAAATAATAAAAAACCGAAAAATATACTATACATATACTCCAAAAATAAGTGAAACGAAAACAAATCTCAGAAATCATCTTCTTCAACCTCCCGCAAACTTCTCATAAATATACTCCCTCCCCGTCCTAAGATCCGAATTCTCCTCTCCTCCACCTCTCGGCGTCAGCACCCTTCCAATCTCCCGCAGCGGTAGCGGCTCTCCGGCAGCGGCTTCACGGCTTCAATCTCAAATTGTTTTTTTTATCAATCTGGAGTGCTTCTTCTTCTTCTTCGTTCGCCGTTTTCTTCCGTGGATCTTGGGAGATTTTGATTGACGGGAGGGAAGTTTTTTTTTCCTTCTGCAAGAGGTTTCGATTTCCCGAGGATCGCGTCCTTAATTATCTGATATAAATGCAACTTCTCATTTTTAGGTAGATTAGCAATATTTTACTGTTTAATTGGTGATTATATAAATATTTAAGTAATGGTAGTACATTTATAATATATTAGGGAAGAGGAAGTATGGGGTGCAATTTCCTCTAGTAATTTATGGCCATATGTTGGCCCTGTTGGCCCAAAATATTTTTAATGTAGTCCTTGTTCAGGCCCAAACTCTCTGAGATCGCTTCTTGAAGCTTCAGCCCAAGCTGTCGAATTTCCACGCAATAATTACCTACTATGTCCCTGCAAGATGCAAATCGTAATTCGTGGCTTTTTTTTTTTTTTTTTTTTTTTTTTTTTTTTTCATTAGACTTTGTCAAGAAACTATGAAGAAAGTGGATATATTTGTCATTTAGATGAATGTGAATAATAAGATAGACATGTCGGGTTTAAAGGTCAAAAGTGGAGATATGAAAAACAAAGCCTATGAAGAAAAAAACAAAAGGCTATAGATTGCATATAATTTGCATTTAAAAATTATGTGTATATGCTTCAAACATTTAAAAATACAATAATTCAAGTAGTTATAAGTTATAACCATTCTTACTTGAAAGATGGGGGGTTGTTAGGCCATTCCTTGACATAATTATCCAGAGGGTAACAATGAAGCCTGAGATAATCCCTCCAATTGTGAACTTTCTCCTTTAGAAAATTAGAACTTGTGCTCAACCTCGTCGTTTTACACGGGTCGTTAGAGTACAACTTCATCTTCTCCTCCACGGGAAGGTCGAAAAATTCCCTGGTCACTTGCACCATTTTTTCCATAAGTTCTTTCGACACGCCATGATTTATCACCTGGTGATCATATTAATTCACACGTAGAACAAAAAAAAGGAAGAAAAGGTAATTTTTTGCTAAACTATATACATTATTAATGTGTTGTCTAACAATTAGTTAGAAACATATATATGGAGCAATTATGGGATAAAAATTATTTGATACACCCTTATTTTTTCTTCTTAAATTCTTGAAATGTATTAAAAGGAAATTGGAAAAGAAAAAATAAATGACCTGAAAACATCCATTTTGCTGGCAAGCTTGAGCTATTTGATTGGCAATGAGTTTTGTATCACCACAGCCGAAGTCGATAACAGGGGCATTATAGTAATCTTTGGCTTCGGAAAGTTTGGGCAGATCGGGCTCGGGCCGGATATAGCTTTGGGGAATGGTTGTGTGTGGAAAACCAGAGGATACTAATGGAATCTCCATGAAAATGTAATTTTTTTTTTTTAAAAANNAAAAAAAAAAAAAAAAAACTTAGGAAATATGATGAACTATAGTTTTTGGGTGATAAGTGTAGTTTTATAGTATTTGAGATATAATTATGAGATGAGTAGTGTGTGAAGGAACAGGAAAGAAGTTGACTTGGAATTTGGGGGCCATTTAATATTAAAAAGGAGATAAATTATGATTAAATCATTATCGTATAAGTTTATCAGTATAACTTAAAGATTAATATATATATATATATCTCTACTATACATATAAGCAAACATTGAGGACCAATTCTTAGGCCGACACGTGTCCTTTTTGGACTAAAATGACCTTCCTTTAATCCCTTAATTACAATTTTGCCATTTAGTTGATTTATTGTAAATAATATACCCCGACTTTACTCCATCTTTTAAGGGCATAGCAGTCCGTCAGAGATATGCAGCTTTTTTGCTTGTTGCGTCGCTTCCCTCATCGTCACTTCCCTCAATTCACGCTCGCAAATCGGTTCTTCTACACGCAAACGCTTCACCCACTCCATTTTTCCCTTTTGCAAGCTAAAACAAAATTTCGACAGTATCCTTTCTCGACCACTCCTCCTCTGCCGACTGCCACACCCCCGTCACCACCGCCAAGCCCCTCTCTGACCACCCGATTGTTGTCGCCTCCCTTTCCACCGTGAAGCAAAATCACGTAGTTCCGGTAAAGCTCGCACAAAACCCTAGATCTTATCCAGAAGATGAAGTTTATGTCGGCAATCTTCACTCTCAGCGATGGTTTGTTTTTTAAATTTATTTTTGTATTATTTTGTCATTGGGTCTTCGATCTTCAGGCAGTTATGGTTCATTACAGCAATTTCAAAATGGTTCCTTGTTTTTCCCAATTCAGGTTACATAGCCTACCTCTCGAAAGCCTCCAAAGACGGTTAAGGATAAAGATAAGCTAATCCTTTGGATAATTAAGTTTCCACAGAAAGAAGATTGGGATGTTGCTCTTGTGCCTTGTTTCCTAAGCTGTTTTCATGTGAGTTTTGATTGTTGGCAAAGGTTTGAATTCCTATTCCTTTTTATTACTTTTTTGTGATAGTTGAAGAAAAAATGTTTAGTTTGATTTTATGTTTTGAAGTTTCAATTTTTAGGCGAGTCTATTTAAGGCTGCATTCATTTATTATGTAAAATGTTCGTGTGTAAGATTTTTGGTATTTGGATTTGTATCAAATTATTTGTAATATTGTGGGACTAACTTTACTTCTATGAAATTCATTTCTTTGGGATAATTCTTTTTAAAATTTGGCTTTGATTTAGTTTTCTTTTTCTTTTTCTTTGTATATGCCTATTCTGGTTCTTCTACTATTGAAAGGCAGTTGCATCACGAAATTACTAATTCAATGAGTTTGGGGGTCCGATCAAGGAAGTACGTCTTGTTTGTTGAATATCGAGTCGTGAAGATCCTGAATTTGGAGGAAGGAGGCGATGTCAATATTAGCAGTGCCGAGCACCGAGCATCATTGAAGCTTGAAGAAATGGCGGCCCTCTGCCTTTTCTACTCTGTGAGTTTGCTCCCATGAGGTTTCAATTGTTATTTTTTCTTAAATTGGCTCAACTTACAATGGACATTCACCATTTGGTGGTTTCCCAATTAATTATGCCCTCATCAAATTTAAAAATGTTTTGCACTAAGACTCACAAAAAGTTGAGCTCCACTTAAGTTGTTAAGTAAAAATATTTACATTGTTAGGCTATATATGTAATAACATTGATGTTCACATTTTTCTTGAAGAGCATTTCCCTTCTCATTCTTGAGAAAACCATGTTTTGAAATTCACAATTTGTATGTGTATCATCTTCTTAGTTTTTGTTAATTGGGCATGTTAGTTAGATATTTGATAAATTTACTGCATCTTTACTTTTCCTTTTAGTAATAGGTCTACCGATTGTCCACGATGGTGTCCCGATTGTGTCCCCTGCTTGAAATTACTATCTTTGATTAGTCAACTAGACTTGCAGTTTTGGTGTTGTATGGAGTTCGACATTACTGCTCTCAACCCCCATATGATTGTGCTCACCACATCGTGTTCTGAAGATAACCTTATTTATGAGGCTGGTTTTGAAGAATGGACATCTACTGTGATGAAATAAGTATCATGACAGTGGAAAATTCTCTGAATGAATAATAGTAATTACATTGATCACTTGGGAATTGCTAGATGAACAACAATAAACTGTTTGTATACAATGAGCAAATATAGGCTTGGTGAGATTTTTTTTTTTTTTGGATTTCCAGAAAGTAAGATTTTTTTTATTTATTGTGGCAAAGTACTAGATGTCGAAACTCCTACCTTTATATTGGATTCATATCAAGTAATTTCAACATACTTTTACAAACGCGGCCAAATGTATCTATTTGTACTTTTTGAGTCGGGTATCAGCACCATGGAAAAGGTTAGACACATTTTAAGCTGCAAATTTTAAGAGTCAACAGAAAAGTTACGCCTTCGGAGGTAATGATTTCCCAATTTTCAACCTCGCATGCTCTGAAATCCACTGCGTCGAGCTTAGGGTTGCAGGTACTTATTGTATCTGTTTTCTTACTTTTGTTATATTTATTCACATGGTTTTCTTAGGGAGAATTCGACACTATGTATTCAATTTACTGCGCAGTCTGAAGACGATGGACGGGTGTAAAGACACCCAAGTCTATGCCCTCAACCCGATGGCCAGCAAGACGCCGGAGGAAATCAATATCAGATGGCCGAAAATTGATGTATTCGAAAGGCCTTTCTAAGTGAATGTGGGAAATTTCTGATGTTCTGTTATTTATTATTTGCTTTCTTTAACTTTTTATTATTGGCATTATTATTGTACTTAGTGACATTTTGAAGTTCACGAGCTCATTATTGCAAGGTTACTGAAAAGAGAAATTTTTGATAATTGTATAATTGTACTTTGGAGTTATTATCAGGCCATCACCACCTTGTTCATTGCTCAGCTATGTTACTGTAACTTAAAGAAGCGAATGTTGTCGTGGAGCTTTCCTTCACCTCGTGGAAATTATTTTCTATAACTAGCTTTCATTTGGATTTTATTTCTCCTTCTCCTTTCATGAACTTGAGTCTTTTCAACTGCAGATTAGACCTCCTCAAAAGGATAAATTTACACAAATCCTTTTATTGGAATTGGTGGTTCAGCTCTTGGGCCACATTTTGTGGCGGAGGCATTAGCTCCTGATAATCCTCCTCTTAAGGTATTTTACAGCACACACATGTATTATCCCATTATGTGTCTTAGGTTTAATATTGAGTGAACACTTTCATGTTGTGCTATCAAGTACTCATGGATTATACACCTTCTTTAATTCTGTGTTGTCACAATGTTTGCAGATAAGATTCATTGACAATACAGACCCAGCCGACATTGATCATCAAATAGCACAGCTCGGCAGTGAGCTGGCGTCCACACTCGTGATTGTGGTTTCGAAGGTATCGGTAGAACCATTTTCCGAGCTGGTTTGTTTTCATGATTATATGCTGCAAACTTTTAACAATTTCCTCTGTTCTATTATAGAGTGGAGGTACTCTCGAAACAAGAAATAGCTTGCTTGAAGTTCAAAAGGCCTTCCGTGAAGCTGACCTGAAGTTTGCAAAACACGTCTTGCTCTCACTTTTTTTTTCTCTGCATTAATTTTCTATTCACCGAATTTTCTATTGTAATTGTGAAACACTGAGATTAATGGAGATGTTGCAGGATATTGCGCGTTGTGTGTACACAATTTTTGTTATTTTTTGAAATAATTATCTCATCACATTGGCACATCAGTTGAGTTTTTTATGCTTTTAATGACATTGTTCAGAGTGTTGTCCACAGGGTGTTGCAATCACACAAGAGAATTCATTGCTTGATAACACAGCACAGATCGAGGGTTGGTTAGCTAGGTTTCCCATGTTTGACTGGGTGGGGGGACGAACGTCTGTAATGTTTGCTGTTGGTTTACTTGCAGCCGCGCTTCAGGTCTTTTTACTTGTCAACTTTAGGAATTGTTTCTAATGCTGTTTAAATTTCATGTATAGAATTGATTCCTGCTGGAATTAACAGAGAATCAATATTAAAGAAATGCTTGCGGGTGCAGCATTGATAGATGAAGCATTGATGCATAATTGTTCTTATGTGTACTCTTTGGATTATTTTCACCAAGCGTAGGTAAGTTGTGTAGCCCCCCCTCCCCCCACCACCCGTCCTACCGGAAAAACACACACACAAAAAGAACAGGAAACTTTGACTTCCTTGGGGTTTATTTTTATTATTATATTTCCCATCTTTCATCAAATTTCTTCAAGTCAGTTCAAGACTTGCTTAGTTTTTGCTGATCCTTCCAGCTGTGGCAGATATCATTATATTTATGAAGTCGAAAGTTATTTAAATTATGTTGATGGTTTGATGATAATGAACCTTATCCTACAGGAAATTACTCGAATGATCGCTGAAGTAGACAAAGATAGCAGTGGGGCTATTGACTTTGATGAGTTTTGTCACATGATGACAACTAAATTTGGTGAAAAATTGTTGGAGTATTTTACATTTTGGTTGTTCGTATTGTTGGTAACCGGTTCTTCATTATCCGGATACAGGGGAGCATATGTCTTGGAAATATTAGACGCATATCAAATGATTTGGGTAAAAGATTCACTGAAAAAGAGGTGCAAGATATGATTAGGGAAGCAGACCGAGATAGTAAAAGTGTTGCTAAACTCTATTTGTACCACAGATTTCAATTCTATTAGTTACCCTTGCTTTCTCTACTGTTCTGCACTACCATGTGCTTAAAAAATTTTGACCCCTTTTATAGATTCTCTATATACATTCCCAAAATCCCTTTGTTTTATTATTCTGGAAGTTGTAAACTTATAGTCATTGAAATCTGTGCTTCTCCAATTTCCTATCTGGCCATGCAGATGGACCCATATAGTTGAGCACAATAACTCAAAATAATGTAGCGACTTAGTTTCTATAATATTGATTTAAATGGATTTTAAGAAAAAAAAAATGAATTCTCCCTTTTCATTTCAAGTGAAAGCTTAAGGTTGTAATTAGATCACCAAATGTATGTATTTGTAGTCTTATGAGGCGAGAGAAAATGTATGGATGAGATCCGACACATTTTAAATTGTAATTTTTTAAGCAACAAAAAAGAAAAATATATTTGAGAATTATCGACTAAATTTGGGCTAATTATTTTGAGAAATTTGTTTGAATGCTACAAACAAATGAGTTAAAAGAGTGGTAAAAAAATTGTTGAAAAAAAAATTGTGAAAAACATTTTGAACAAACAAAAAATATAATATAATAATTAAAGTTGATGCAATTAAAATACTAATTTAATAAATATAAATATTTTGGTGTAAAAAATATGTGTGGAAAATTTGATTGAAAATAAATAGTGGCATTTTGGTTGCTCCATAAAATGTGGTAAGTGTGTTTTTAGAATTTTAGAAATACTAGATATTATTATAAACTGAACTAGGGCCGGCTGTGCGTGCACAGCCGAGTCCAGTCTAGTATATATATATATATATATATATATATATATATATATATAGGTTTCATTATTTTTTACATAGTAACTATTTCCACCAAAAATGTTATTTACTAATTGTGAAAACTATTTAAACATTTTATGGTATGTTTTAAAGATACAATTTAGGTAATTGCGACTAGTTTATTAAGGTAGTAAATCACATAAACTTTTTGTGTATATTAAGATATTCATATCATATATTTGTACATATATATCATATATTTGTACCTAAAATATAAAGATCTATCACATTCTTAACAAACTTTAGATTTAATTATATACTTTTAAATTAATCACATCAATAAATAATATTAATTTAATATACATTAAATATTTATCATTCTATAAAAAAGAAATATTACTTCTATAAATGTTACAAATAATCCTCCCTATATATTATTCTCGAATGCGCTGAGTCTAGTGGCTGCTTCTGGTGCTTCGAAATCCTACTTGACAAAGAATCATGCTTCGTAATTAGGTTTGGACAAATAATATTGATATATTAATTTTTTTTTTTTGGTACAGGGACCTTCCGGTTTCCGGATCCACAAGGGAACCGACTAATCCGGAATCGAGCAGGGTAGGACCACAAGGGCTGCAAAGCTCTTCTCAAGAGTTTTAACACTGCTGCATTCTCAGGGCTCGAACACGAGACCACTGGTTAAGCTGGATAAGACCCAAGTCATCTCATCAAAGCGCTCTTGGGTATATTAATATATTAATAATTAATAATTTAGGTTTTGACATTTCATAAATATTATTTAGCTAACTTAGGTATTTTAATATCATTTGTATTGATATAACCTTTATTTCTTTGTAATTTTACATATTGAGGCACTAAGTGACTAATATATCCCTGACTTTTTATTTGTTTCCTTCAATTAGCTATTGAATTATAAATATATTTTAAAAGTTGATAACTTCTGTATTTCGTATCGGTTTTACGTATATAATATATCAAATTAATCATCTTTTGATGATCTTCGATTTGACATCCATATTGTATATATGAAATAAATAAATTATATTTATTTTTATAATAATAAAATAATAATATTTATTAAAATTCATTAAAAAAATAAAATTATTTCTCAATTGATATATTTATACTTAATGTAATTTTATGTTGTAAGTAAACAAAATTATTATAGTATAACACATGTAAGTTGCACAACTAAATATATAATATATATACTTTTATAAAAGTTGTTTAAATTTTCAACTACTTGTTCTCATTAATTTTAGATTTTAAGAAAAAATTAGCAAGCACTCGCGTAATACACGGGCGTTGTACTAGTTGACAATATACAATAATAAATTATTGAATAAAATTATATTTGAGTATTATGATGAATCAAAATATGTAGAATTATTATTTTTTATATTAAAAAATAAATATATATGTTAAAATCCTCCCTATATATTATTCCCGAATGCGCTGAGCCTACATGGCTGCTTTTGGTGCTTCGGAATCCTACTTGGCAAAGAATCATGCTTCGTAATTAGGTTTGGACAAATAATATTGATATTAATAATTAATAATCTAGGTTCAGACATTCCATAAATATTAAATAGCTAACTTAGGTATTTTAATATCACTTGTACTAATATAACACTTTAATTATTTGTAATTATATATAGTGAGACATTAAGTGACTAATATATCCGGACTTTTGATTTGTTTCATTCAATTAGTTATTTAATTGTAAATGTATTTTAAAAGTTGATAATTTTTGAATTTCTTATCGGTTTTACATATATAATATATCAAATTTATCATCTTTTGCTGATCTTCGATTTGACATCCATATTGTATATATGAAATAAATAAATTATATTTATCTTTATAATAATAAAAAATAATAATATTTATTAAAATTTATTAGAAAAATAAAATTATTTCTTAATTGATATATTTATGTTTAATGTAGTTATATGTTGTAAGTTAAAAAATTATTGTAATATAACACAAGTAAGTCGCACAAATAAAAAAGTGTCATACTAAATATATAATAATATGTATATTTTTATAAAAGATATTTAAATTTTCAATTATTTTTTCTCATTAATTTTAGATTTTAAAAAAAAAATTAGCCAGCACTCGTATAATACACGAGCGTTGTATTAATGTTAGTTTGTATAAACGGATCAACAGATTAATAAATTGTTAAAATAAAGTTTTGCAACGCCATTTTAAGGTTACGAAAGTTGTATACAAAAAAATTAGGTAAGTAATGAGCTCCTTACCAAACAGGCAAACACATTCTAAAATAATAAAGGGGCTCTTTTGAAATTTCAAAAAGATTAGGGGCTGTTTTGATTACACCCTGAGCCTCAAGGACACAGTTACAATTTTCGGCGTCCAATTCCATATATATCGCTGCAAAACCCTAATCGTACAGATTCACAATCAGGGCAGCAGACCCAACGAGCACCTTCAGAATTTCCGTTTCGTCTCCGCCGCACAGAAAGGGAAAAATGTCTGCCGGAGAGCTTGCTTGCACTTACGCTTCTTTGATCCTCCACGACGATGGCATCGCCGTCACCGTAATTTCCCGTTCTTCTGAAAAAAAAAATATATGTTCAATCATGTACTTGTAGTGATGAGATTCGATTTACGTTTGTTTCTTTTTTGTTGTCGTTTAGGCGGAGAAAATCGCTACTCTGGTTAAGGCGGCGAATTTGAATGTGGAGTCGTACTGGCCGAGCCTCTTTGCCAAGCTATGTGAGAAGAAGAACATCGAGGATCTCATCGTCAACGTGGGATCCGGCGGTGGCGCCGCCGTCTCTGTGGCTGCTCCGGCAGGCGCTTCGGGTGGCGCAGCTGCCGCAGCTGCTCCCGCCGTCGAGGAGAAGAAGGTACGGACTAGTGTTCCCTTTACTCATCATTTCGTTTGGGTTGTTTGTTGTTGAGTGGGAGAAGGTTGTTCTGTGTTTGCAGATCTGTAAAATCACAGACCAAAATTGTTATACATTTTAATCTTGTTTGAAGTTTAATTAGATATTAGTTCAAGTCCAGTATTGCGTGTTTTCTTGACAGTGCAATGTGATGAATAGATTTAGCTGATGACATTTGTTTTTGTTTACAGTTTAATGCTGTTTGAAGATTAACAAGATATAGTTAAAGTCCAGTATAAAAGTACAATTTGATTAATAGATTTATCTAATGACATGTGTTTTTGTTGACATTTCAATGCTGTTTGAAGTGTTACTAGCTAATAGTGCAAGTCCATTATAATGTGTATTGTTCACAGTTCAATGGACGAATCGATTTAGCTAATGACTTATATTTTGTGGATTTAATTTTTCTACAGGAGGAGCCGAAGGAGGAAAGTGATGATGACATGGGATTCAGCTTGTTTGATTAGGGGAGCCGTTTTCAGTTTATTATTATGTTTGAAGTTTGCAGTTTTGGTTCTTGGACTAGTTTAGCTGGTTACAGAGTTTTTTGTTTTTACCATGCCAAGGATTACTGTGATTTGTACCACAGAGCCGAAGGGCCTTTTGATGCCTTTTGCAGTACTATTTGGTTTTCCGATTAAGGTTCAAATTTTTGATATGCTGGGCAATTTGTTTATTTCATATTTTCGTTGTGGTTGATCATCTTAATGTTATTTGAATTTACGTGCTCTTTGGGTGTGCCCTGATTGTGTGCAATCCTTTTTGCGGAAGTTTGGATGGCAAGTAGAATTAATCATGTTAGAATTCCTAAATGTTTTTGTTGCTTCAAATAATTAGTTAGCTTTTTAGATAGAGATTCATGTATCAGTTTAATTCTACTTCTATAATTTGCCATCTCTAGTTTATGCGTTCTTTGGTTCTTGAAAATGTAAGATGAGGTAATTGGGTCGGCATTCACTGCTCAGGTCTTTATATGTAGCATAGCTAAGAAGATGCAATATTTTAGAGGAAACGCAGCAAGAAGTGTTGTGTATTTGAATTTTTAAGAGGGAGTATGTTATATAGGGTTATGTGATAATTTAATCTTAGACATAACAAATAGCTTAGTACTCACTGGTGAATGTTTCAATCCAACAATGGTGAATGTTTCAACCCAACAATATTTTGTTATATATGGTGTTCTTAATTTCCCACCACTTCTATTGGTGGACATGCAATTGGCTATTAATTTCCTACCACATTGGATATGCAATTCGCTATTTTTCGCTATTTGAAAAAGCTACTGTCTCGTTATATTATCATCATGTCAGGTGTTTTAATTGTTGAATCTATATGTAGTTAGATTAGATAGATGATCTAGCCTACCAAATAATTCACCGTGTGTAGAAAGTTCGCTCTATATCCTTGAAAAAATGCCCTGTTACACACACAACATACATATATAAACTTTACATCTTTCTTTTATAATGGTAGCGTGTTGAATCTACAACTTCAATACTCTTATTTTTATTATTTGGGGGCATGTCCCATGCTCCCTTCTCTCGTTTGTGGTTTCTTTGCAAATTTGTCATCATAAACTAAAAGTATATTATTTATTTTATTTCATATAAAATATCAACATTTTTTATTTACATTTTTACTATAAAAAATAATCTTAATAAACACAAAATAAATAGCCACTAGCCACCGTAAAACTATCAGTGTAATCTGCAATATCTGATCCCAAATAAACGGCCAATACCAACCTCTTATTTCATCACACGCACAGAAAAAGGTTGCCTTTAATCCTCAAATCAAATATCAGAAACAAAAATGGTTCCCAAATCACCACCGCCAGCCGCCGCCGCCAGCTGACATGCCGACCTTGCCACCGCCCCAGCCACCAGCTCCCTCGACGCCGCCGCACCACCACCAGAAAAGGACGACGTCACTCCCCGACGCCATCTTCACCGCCTTCTCCTTCCTCGTCCTCTTCTCCACCTCCCACAGACCCACCTCCATCTTCTCTCTCCCCACCACCACCAAACTCCAATTCCCTCCGAATACCCGCAAATTCCCCAAAATGTCCTTCCCCTTCACGTCTCCCCGAAACCCTAGAAAACCCGCCCGCCCCACCCTGCCTCCGCCGTTCGCCACGCCGCAGTCCCTCTCCGATTGGCTCGCTCCGCGCCTGGCCGCCGATTCCTTCGGCTCGTGGGGCGTCAAGCCCGGCACCAAGAACGTCCACAACCTGTGGCTCGAGCTCGCCGAAGGCGAAACCGTCCTGTCCGATTCCCTCCCTCCGGTCAGGACAGTCGAGGTCGTCATCGTGCGAATAACCCGAGACGGCGGTCGAAAGTTACTCATAGAATCTCATCAGGAGCTATCGAACGGCATCGTCAGACACCGTTCCCGCCCTTTGTCCGAAAAGATGAAGCCCGGCGAGTCGGTCGAGGCTGCCGTTTTTCGGGCAGTGAAAGAGGAATTGGGCTCTTTAGTGAAGTTTGAAACTTTGGACTTTTCTGATGGTGGGGTTGTGAAAATCATGCCGGAATCGTATGTGAAGAAGGTGGAGGAGAGGGTTTCGGCTTCATATCCTGGCTTGCCCGCTTGCTATGTGTTGCACACGGTGGAGGCTGAGGTGGCGGGCTTGCCGGAAAACGAGTTTTCTACAGAGGAGGAAGATGAGTATGAGGTCTCGGATGAAAGGAATATGGCAGATTGTGCGGTCTCGTGTAGGATGCATTTTTGGAAGTGGGTTGATTCTGATTCTGTTTGAATATTTCTCACAAGTTTTGGATATTTTAATGATGGTGTTATTTGCTAAGGTTTGGTTGGGTAATTTGTGATGATTCTCTACATGTGTATGAATGAGAATTGAAGTTTTGGGTTTTATAGATATGACTGGTTTCAAGATGGTTGTGTTGTATAGTTGTGTTTTGTTGTGCTAAGATAGAGTACTTTGAGTTTGGTTTAACGAAGCGCAATATTGTTAATGGAAATCTGAAATGGAAGATTGGTATGTTTTGTGCAAGCATTGGTGATTGGAGTGTGAAAACATAAAACTACATGTTTTTTTGTTGCTGTTCGCATGAGTATGAGCCTTTTTGCGCTAGGTGCTTGCCGAGCTGATGTTCTTGTCTTCAAAGATAAAGCTTTTACAACCAAATATAGTTTCTTGGGATAATTAATTCCAAGCACAAGATGAAGATAACTTACATTCCTGAGAATTGTATGTAAAAGAAAAAACAAAAAGATAGCCTTTATTTTTTGTTAGGCTGCCGTTTTCAGACTAGTTTTTATAGCTCGTGCACGATCTGTATCTCGTGGTTACTCAAGTATCTATGGAATTTTTGCAGTATTGATACCTAAGAAAAGTGCTCAGATAGACGGGCGGATTGGAAAAACTTTGTTTTGGGCTTGATGTCTGTTTTGCGTCGTCCCCCTGGACATGAAATTAAATGCCCTGTTCCAGATTTTTTTTTTTGACTGGACTAATTTTGACATTCTATGTGATTTTACATTTGCTGCATTTTACCATATCATGGCCGGTACATTATAGTTCGATGATGTTTTGAAGGATTTAACCTTTTTCTTCCATTTTCTTGTTCAATTATTGCGACGGTGGGGTTGTTTGTGGGGTTTTGGTGCAAAATTCTAGCATCTCTCAGTTTAACAGTGTCAAGATTAGTTATTGAGTTTGTTTTGGGAAGCAACTTTAGTAAAAAAATGAGGTAGATTTAAACTAGCATTTATTGTGTGATATTGAGTGCCATTAGCAGGGGCTATTACAAACCCACACGAGACTTAACACCATTAGGGGAAGGATAAGCCAGGATATCCTGGCTAATCCCTCCAAGCAAACATGGGCTTATAGAATAACAGTCAGTTTTGCAGCTATGTTACCCGGACTCTTCTATTTAGGAAAAATACCCGTGTCATGTTGTGTCGACACTAGTGTGGGTATGAGTGTCGGGAGTGGCATTTTAGCCTAAAATGTTCAAGATTTCTAAACTATTGACGAGTCGGACGCTCATATCTCCACACCCGATACGCCACCCATATCCGAGTCCAGGTAGCATAGTTTTGCAGTACAAGGAAATTGCAGCTATGTGAACAAGTATTGATCTCTTTTCCTTAGGTGCGTTCCTCTCTTTTTATTCCTTTTTTCGTTGTGGTGTTTGTTCCATGAGTGTGTTGGTCTATATTATGAAGGAAAATGTTTTGGTTGTATGATTTATGTACTTGTAGGGACAAATGAAGCAAAAACATAGCTGGATATTAGAAAGTGGAAAAACACTCTTAAAAAGTTGAATTGCTTTTTTTTTTTTTTTTTTTTTTCTTTTTCCTTTTCAATGTCTTTGAGTTTTTTCTGTGGCTGGATCTTACTAATGTGGGCAACCTCGGATCAACACACACCCACACGGGGTGTGTGTGTCCGTGCAATCCAATTGCTCGGACCCATGCCCACACCGGTAGGGGGTCGAATTCTCCAATCTATGGACTTCATGAGGAACAATAGACAACAATATTAGATTTCAATTTGCTCAATTTCTTGAGGAACAATAGTCGTTCAACATTATGCATTATTTATTCGTATTATACACTTTCTTGCGCGGGGATGGGATTTTCTGTTTCAAAATCACGTTCCAGTGTCTGTTATATTCTATTGGATGAATGACATGTGTCCATGATCATGTCACAATTACATATGTGTCAATCATCCGACGAAACAAAAAATGCAACATGATTTTGAAATTGTAATATTTTCCTTCATAAACTTGTGGAAAGTGTATTTTATGTGAGACCCCTTTTGTAAGACGAATCCTAAGTAGAAAAGACTCCACAAATCCCTTTGAAGTAAAGGGTATAAGAAAAGCCAATAAAAAAAGAGGAGGAAAAGGAGAAAATAAAAAACACCACTAACTTAGTAGCAGAAGCTTTTACAGTAATTTGATTGTTTCAACTTTCAACACTATACATTTTATTCACTTACCTTGCAGCCAAAAAAAAAAAAAAACAAAGCCTTAGACAAGATTCAAATTTAACTTCACTACTACACACACATATATGTATACTCTCTTCATAATCTTTTCCTTAAAAACAGTAAAGCAAGCACCCCTCAAAGCTCAGTCGAACACTCCGAACTCTGCCTCGAGCTCAACGGAGGCGAAGGCATCGAACCGAAGGGCAAAACGGTCGAACACCTCACGAAAATCCGATACCTACCCGAGACCCACGTCCCGATCTTCCACCTCAGCTTCCCCACAACCTTAAATTCGAAAACCAATCTCCCTATCCCCTGATCGTGCCTAACCTCGTACGCGAAAGATGGGCCCACCGGCTGTTGGGCCCCGTCCAAGAAAACGCTTATCACATTCGACTCCTCGTGTTCTTGATAAAAAGGCGAGACGAGAGTTTCGGGCGTGATTTGTTCGCCCTTGTAGGATGCGCATACCGAGAGTTGGTCGTAAAAGATGCCGACTTTCTTGTTTGGATTGTGGGATTGGATTGTGAGCTGGATTGAGGAGTTGAGGAGTGAAGAGGATGGGCCCGAAAGGTTGAGCTGGTTGACGAGGGCCCGTTCGACGGAGAATTTGGGCTTTGTCGGGTGGAGGACGAGCCAAACGAGGAATATGAGGGAGAGAATGGAGAGGAGGAGTGTGGAGAGGTAGAGGTAGAGCTTCTTGTTCAGCTTTGGGAGGTTGAGGGATTGTTTGTTTGCACAGTGTTTGGGGGATTTTTCATGGATTTGAGACATTTGGAGAGAGGGAGAGTGAGAGAGAAATGGAGAGAGATGTTTGTTGTGATGAGGGAAATTGAGGAGTTGAGATGATATATGGGATTTTATATAAACGGGTTTCAAAAAAAGGGGCAACAAAAAGAAGGGGTGAAAAAGGGTGCAATTATTTTGTATATGTATGGGAAATATATAATCAAAATTTTTGTACAAGTAATTTGGAAAAATTGCACTATTCGTCCACTAACTATACCCTCGTTGCACTTTCGTCCTTTAATTGTTTACGGTTTACAATTGGTACACTAACTTTTTTTTTTTGGTAATTTTAGTCCAAAATGACATTGCGGCGCTCATTTTCGCCGGAAGCTGATGTGGCGCCCAATCAGATCGGAATTCCATTCTCGGCGTGATGTGGCACGAGGTGGCGCCTAGTCAGATCGGAAAAATTGCACTATTCGTCCACTAACTTTACATTCGTTGCAATTTCGTCCTTTAATTATTTCTGATTTACAAAATCAGAAGAAAAAAAAATATTAAGAAAATCAAAAAAAAAAGAAAAAGCTTTAAAAAGAAAAAAGAAAAGACATGTGGATAAAAAATTAACAAAAAAAAGAATATTAATTAATAAAAAAATCATTTTGATTAATGATTTTAAACAAAATAAAAAAATATCTTTTTTTTAAAAAAATAAAAATACATTTTTTTATTTAATTAAAAATGAAATAATTAATAAAAACAAAATGAAAAAAAAAATAAATGTTTAATGAGAAATAAATATTTTTTATTTAATAGTTAAATATTTAATAAAAAAGAAATATTTATCATTTTTTTTTTGTTTAATGAAATTTTTTTATTTAAATAAAAAAATATTTAATAAAAAAATATATAAAACGAAATAAATATTTTCTTGAGTAATAAATATTTAATAAATATTTTTTATTAATGGTTAAATATTTAATGAAAAATTAAATATTTAATAAAAAAATATTTTTCATTTTTGTTAAATATTTCATTTTTGTATTAAATACTTAATCATCAAATAAAAAATATTTATCATTCATCATAAATTTATTTCGTTTTTATTAAATATTTCGATTTTATTTAATCATTAAATATTTCATTTTTTATTAAATTAAAAAATTATATTTTTTCTTTTTCTTTTGATTTTTTCTTTTTCTTTTTAAAGCTTTTTATTTTTTGTTTGATTTTTTTAATATTTTTTTCTGATTTTGTAAACTGGAAACAATTAAAGGACGAAAGTGCAACGAATGTAAAGTTAGTGGACGAATAGTGTAAATTTTCCGATCTGACTAGGCGGCACCTCGTGCCACATCAATCCGAAAATAGAAATTCCGATCTGACTGGGTACCACATCATCTATTCCGGTGAAAATGAGCACCGGAATATAATTTTAGACTAAAATTACCAAAAAAAAAAGTTAGTGTACCAATTATAAACCGGAAACAATTAAGGGACGAAAGTGCAACGAGGGTATAGTTAGTGGACGAACAGTGCAATTTTTCCCAAGTAATTTCTGCAATCTCTAAAAAAGAAAAAAAAAAATATGTTGTAGTTAGGGCGTGATTTGATACGAATATATCTACTCAAGACGAGTTTTTTTTTTCTTTTTTTTTTTGTTAACTAGAAATAATTTTAAAAGAGGT
>CACSLK010011299.1:4554508-4566749 GCA_902706635.1 Striga hermonthica | reverse complement strand
TTTTTTTTTTTTTGACATTTTTTTATCTGCTCGACTTAGAAAAGTACTTTATATGCTATCATTTTCAAGCGCTTGTACTACATTGCAGGTACATTATTAAAATGGCAGAATAGTATGACCCAAGTTAAATGTAAGTATTCTATATGTATACCTAAAACAAATGCCATAGTTTAACTTGTTTTGTTCATTCATTACTCCTTTTGCATGACTTCATTAGTTGGTTCAAGTTTAATGGTAACTTTTTCTCGATTGAGTTTACGAGAGAGATTGATTAAAATAATTATTTTTTTTATAAGCTATGAAGCTCTAGCTTACATGATGTTTCATGCCGGTGAAGATTTCTATAATCACCATTATGTTTTATAAAATTGATTACGGCATTTTATCCCATTTTACTTAGGATCTTACTAATAGACCCAGAGAAATACAATATTACAAAAAGGTCCTTATGATCTTTCTACTTTCCTCTTTAATATAAGCCATTCTCATGGCTCCGATATTTAGTATTTACCCCTTTTATTTTTGTAAACTGGAACTTCCTCTAGGCTTTTCAGTAATTGCCCCAAACCTGAAGGATTGTTCTGCAATCATGCATGATATCCATGCTGTTCTGTGAAACTCACCGAATTGAACGTTCAATATTCTATATTTAGCTCTTACATTGGGGAGTTTGGTTGATATTAATCATGCTGATTTCTATGTTATCATTCTTATGTACCAAACAAATTATTTTAACCTCTTATTTCATAAACCATTTATATAAACATAAAAAGTCTTGCCATCGAGTATACAATATTCATGCATGAATCCTTCCGTTTTTGTCCCTTTCATTAGTCAACTACCTCACCTTATTTTCTCTTTTACACTTGATCTCATATATTGATATTTTGTGGAAAGCATTATTGTTAGAATCGTGGAGAAAATATCACAAATTGACCAACATATGTTATTAAATTATCAATCTGCCCCATTTGATGAACTGTGCCCGCTGCTGGTACGGCTGAGATTAAAAGTTATGGGCAAGATGGGACCCACTTAAAGGTGATTTGGATTCTTCCAAATCCCATTGGCTCACTAATTACAACTCTTTATTAGTTGATAGTTCCACTAATCGATTTAAAAGGGTGAGCATAATAATAATAATATTAAAGTTTACTTTACTTAGTCATATGGTTATAATGATTTGACATGTAGGCTATAATTATAAAAGTTAGTATATGTTGGAATATCACTAGTGAATTGTCTCACAGTGATTATATAAGATAAATGATCCTAGTTTATAAGCCTAGAGGGCTACTCCTCCCATCACCAATTGGCTTGGGATAGAACCTCACTAAGGTGCATTTAGGCTCACCTTATGGTGTGTTTCATTTGGTGGGACCGCACCCTCTTCCCCCAGTTCTAATATAGTATCAGAGATGGTTTGTCCTACGACCTGCAACGATCATCTCTACCCGGCCTGCTCTGGAATTGGGCTTATCCATCTACCGGGCCTGCTATGTGGGCTTGTCCTTACGAAGGACTCACAAGTGAGAGGGCGTGAGCCTGGTTTATAAGCCTAGTGGGGTACTCCATCCATCACCAATTGATTTTGGGATGGAACCTCACTAAGGTGCACCTAGGCTCATCCTCTTATGGTGCGCTTCATCTGGTGGGACCGCACTCTCTTCCCCAGTTCAAGTAGTATAATTATTTTTTGTCTGAATATATGGAGAATGATGGATCTGTAGACTGAAATTCATTTATCCGAAAGGGTTTTGCTTCTAGCTTACAACTGTTAAATGAAACGAATCGCGTTTGAGTTTGATTTGACTCGTTTGAAAAACGAGTTGAGCTCGTGTAATGCACGTTTAGTTAACGAGCTGAGCTGAAAGTTCGAGTTTGAGCTCGAGCTCAACTCAACTAGCTAACAACTCTATAATCTAGCCATATTAGATATTTATGTATGATCAAGCTATGCACATAGAGGATTAGGAAGTACCTATGTGGAGGAAAAGTATTTATGTACGATCAAGCTAAGCACATAGAGGATTAGGAAGAACCTATGTGGAGAAAAAAATATTTATGTATGATCAAGCTAAGCACATAGAGGATTAGGAAGAACCTATGTGGAGAAAAGCAACTTTAGGACTGCTAAACAGCTGAACAATGTTGAATTTTAGTTGTTGCATCGTTAAATTAGGTATAATCGTGCAATAATAAGCTTTAATATCAGCCCGTTTGGGGTTCGATTATAGGTAATAGACTAATAGGACTAGATTATATGTTAGTGTTTCTAAGTAGCAGTTAACATCGAAGTATGGATGATTTATTGATGTGAGAAATTAGCACTACACTAACCAAATCACTTGTAAACGTGAATTAATCATCATTAACAATTAATCACAAATTGAAAGACGTGTGATTTAAAGCTTAGGCGTGTTTTCTTTAACGTGAAAAATGGATTAATTATTAAGGTATTTAACAGATCCATTTAACCGTTTTGTTGAATTGACTTTGGATTCATTTTTTCACGTGTTGCATTGTAACACTGATTATTGATACACTTTGCATTATACTACGTTTTTCAGAGCCATTGTAAAAACTAAAAATTACTGAAAAATCGAAGCTTCTAAAATAAAATTTCCAATAAAAAAGTTTGTATTGATTTTTGATTTTGGCATTTACGACGTCGTCTTCTGTGAAAGGGCACGCCATTCCGTGATACCTACAACTTCTACAAGCATTGAGGTGCGTACTGTTTTTATATGCGTGGTTGTAACTTGTAATAATCAATCCGTTGGTCTTGTATTGCGTGCCATATATGCATTGTGTTTTTTAATTATTTTTTTCTAATATGAAAATGTATGTACATCATAATATTTAAATATGCTTTCGTTTTTTAAATAATAATAATAGCCCGTGTTTGGTTATATTTTCTTCGTGTAAAATCAAAACACGGTAGACCTTTTTTAAGTTTTTATTGTACACGTGGCAGCTGTTAATGATGTTTTCTTTGCACGCGGAAAATAGTGCGCATCCTACCTATGCATATATGTAATTTTATTTTTTTTTTTCGAAATGATATATAACTAGTACGTTACCCGCGCGTTGCGCGGCCTAATATTAAAAATGGTGTGAATGAATGAAAATTTAATAAAAAAAAAAATTAAAAAAATTTATTGAGATAATGTAGAATAAATTTTTTATTAATCCATTTAAAAATACTTTCACAAATACAACATCAATAGAAAGTGAACTGTGTATCACCAATAGTAATAACAATAATTAGGCAACATGGATTGTGACTCCAGAAACAATAACAATTAACAAAAAAAAAATTATCCAATATAATTTGGATTGAAAAATTTTAAAATTAAATTTTTAAGCTTACAAAAATGTGATATACCATGAAAAAAAAATATTGGTCACATTAATGACTCTTCAAAATTTTTCATAAAAATGTATATGTTATAACATAATTTTCATAGTTCAAAAAAGAAAATAAAGTCATGATTACTATTGTACAAATAAACTAATATTGAATATTAATGTTAACATGTAAGAAGATGAAAAATCAAAATATATAAATACAAATTAAATACCTAATAAAAATTTAAATAACTTCTATCTGCATGTATTTAATTTTAAATTAAGTCTACATATTTTTTTCTTTTTTATTAACAAAATACATCTCAACTTTGTTTTTTCACAAATTAAGTGCGATGGTGATTATAGAATGACGTGAAAGATTGATCATTTTTCATAAAGTCATAAATAGAATCATTAACTCAATATTAAAATATTTATTTTTTTGCATGAAATTCATGAGAATTGTAATTCAATGTAATACTCCCTCCAATTCAATATAATCGATGTTTTGGCTTTTTACACAGTAATTAAGGGATATTTATTTTCCAATAATACCCTCATTAACTCAAATTAAAAATGTGGACCAATATGTGAGAAGTGGTTATATGAAGAGACAATGCTTAAAATGCTTATCAGGTGGATGGGGTAAATGTGGAAAAATATTGAAAAAAAAACTTAAAACAACAATTATTTAGTAAATGAGCCCAAATGCCAAAACGACAAATATATTGAATTGGAGGGAGTATTAAATACATATTTGTGCATAAAACCATTGAAAATAATAATTCAATATATTATAGTAAAACACTTTGAAAAATTTTGTAATGTAATACAAAAAAAACATTGAAATTATATTATATAAAATCTAAAAGAGATAAAATAAAATTAACATTATGATACATGATAATGAAAAAGTAGTTGATGTATTATAATAAGTTTGTGGTTAACTTTATCTACTACAACGTTCAATTGTAATATTATGATCTCATCATTCTCTTATGGAAAAAAAAAAAAAAAAATCATTTTTGATATGGACAAAAATTAGGATTATTGCCCATTATGCTATTTCTATTTATAAAATTTTTTATGTAAAATTGTATATTTATTAAAATACTTATTATTATTATTATTTTTATTATTGCATGAAATTAATGAGAACTGTAATATATTAAAGTACTTATTTTTCCAGGAAATCGGTGAAAACGATAATTCAATGTAATTTTTAGAAATAAAAATTGACAAACTTTTTTGTAAAGTAATACGAAAAGTAAATTTAAATTATACTATATAAAATATATTAAAAACATATTATTGCGAAATTAACATTTTGATATATGATAAGGAAAAAGGAGTGGATTCATTATAATAAGTTGTATTTAACTTTATCACTACAACATTCAGTTGCGATAATATACTCGCATCAATCTCCCATTTTAAAAAAAAAAAGATTTGTTTATAAACAAAAGTTAAACAATAATTGACATATTATGCTACTTTTATTACAACTTTTTTAGTTGTATAATTGTGTATTTATTATAAAAATTAAGCTGTAGAATTGTGTATTTATTATAAAAATTAAGCGTTGTCACTTTTCACCAACTTTTATGTAACCTCAAATTTAAGATCAAATGAAATAAATAAAACAAATGGTTATCAGATATATTCAATCAATATGATCATTTTTGTCTTCTGAGTCAAAATTATATAAATACTTATTTTAACTCTCTTGTTGTTGTTGAGACCCCTCACTCTTTATGTTACCATTTTCTTTTTTTTTTTTTTTTTACTCAAGTTAAGGTTATTCAACATTTATTAGATCTATTTCATATGGATATGATATTTTTTCTTGAAAAATGCATCTCTTTTAGTCGAATAAATTATGTTATATATGACAAATATAACATCATTATTTTTTATTTCACTCTATTTTTATTTTATTTATTATTTAAAAAATATATAATAAAATAAAATAAACAAAGTGTGAAAATTGGAGGTCTAAGTTCACATTTTTGTTAACAAAGAATGACACGTTGTCTTGACTAACTCTTACTTCAGCTCACATAAGATTTTGTGAATGATTAGATATTTTACAATTTAAATTACTTGTTTTGGAATGATGTACTCAATACAAATAAATTAATGATCACTTGTAATTTCTTAGAATTATATAAAGATATAAAATTATACAATATTAGATTAATAAGAGATGATTACATATTTTCTTAATGTGTATGTAAATTCCATCAATATAGAGTATATGTTTCAAATGTGGTATGGTGCTACTATTAAATATTTTTATGAAAACATATGTTACATATAGATATCATATTAGTAACCGAAAACATAATATTGTGTTTGATGTTCCAATAAAAATAATAACTAAATAAAATATTTGACTTGAAATTTTATTTTAGTGATTAATTAAATAAGATTGATAATTTATTATTATAAAAAATATTATAAAAGGAAAGGAACTCATACTCACAAACTGTAAGTGAGACAAATAATAAGTGAGAGCTCCGAGGCCCGAAACTCATATCACATCCATTATGCGAAAGCTCAGTTCCCGGTTGGAATATTGAGATGGGAATCCATAATAAATAATTATGTATAATATTAAACATTATTTGTAACAATAATTGATTATAAAAAATATATATAATTGGGTTTTGTATAATAATTGATTATGACTAAGATAAGTATTTACTTGTAACACATACTGTAGTATTTATATTATTGTTTGAATGATAAATAATACGTGGAAATTAACAAAATTTATTTCATGGTAATAGATGTAGTTAAAGCATTTATTTAGTCAAGAAAAATTGGAGTGCAAATTCCAATACATTTAAAATATAAATTAATTGTTTTTATGACATAAATATTTTTTGTTGATAAATCATGCATAGAAATTGATAAAAGTTATTACAATGTATTAAATGTAGTTTTTGGGGGGAAGTTTTGAGCTGCTTTGCTTTAATATATATATAGATAAACTAAAAAAAAACTAAATAACTATAATTAGATAGAGTTCGAACTAATTCTGTTTAAAATTTTTGGATATATGCATCTCTTTTAGACTACCATAATAATTATACAAACTAATTCTGTTTAAAATTTTTGGAAAAGAGAAATTCAATTTTTTTACCTTTAACTATAAAATTTATTTTGCAAAATGCACTTACTAAAATTGTTTGGTTGTGATTGGAGGTGGAATTAATCTATTATATTTCATCGTGCGTACATATTTGAATGTAGCCTGGTCGTTTATGGGTTAAGTGTTAAGCTTTGATATCAATAATCTTATTCAGACTGAATATTTATATATATATTTTAGAATAATGCTCCCTTATCCACGGTGGGCACCGTTTATGTGGCATGCACATATTGGTGATGTATTTTTTAAACATATTAACATCACCGCTTATGTGGCATGCACATATTGGTGATGTATTTTTTTAAACATATTAACATCACCAATGTGTGCATGATACATAAGCAGGTGGACATATTAACATGTGCCCACCGTGGGTAGGTGAACATTTCTAATATATTTTATACCAAAAAATCGCTTGTTTTTATGTTAATTGACTTTTGAAGCCTATTTTTGACAAATCAGTTATTCCTCATCATCATGATATAAACAAGGTGTTTGAATTTTTCTCGTGTACAATATTAATTCTTTAACATACGTGTGGGAATATATAATTAATTGGTGTCAATGTTGATTTAATGAAATCTAAACTATACTACTATTTTGAATGGCAAGCCACAATCATTTTCGTACAGAAAAGATAATTGAATAAAAATAATTACGAAAAAAAAAAACATTTGAGTCCATATTTGATTGCGAATTTTGAAATAAAATAACTATCTGCCCAATTAAGTGAAAAATCTATTAGAGTATTATATAGTTAGGTATCAATTTAATCGATTACCATAACGACATTGAATACCAATTAATTAAGCATACACAAGGACTCTCAAATCTAATTAAAATCAATTTGAGTTCCTATAAGACAAATATCTATTAGCTTTAATTTTTTTATTGATGATTATACAGCTATATCCTTTTTTTTTAAATAAAAATAGGTATTTATATTATAAAATTTTATGCTTTTATTTGAATTTTGTTTTAATTATGAAAATATACATATTTATTGAAAGTGCATGACCGTCTAACCATTTTACAACTTAACTGAATATTTCTGATGTTAGGTACCCATGTATTTCGATAAATTTATATAATTTCGTACTAATGTAATATACTTTATGATTGAACAATTTTTGTAACATAATAAGTCATGTAATATACATATTTTGTGGATCTTCAATGATGAATCTATTATTTAATTTTTTGCAAACTGAAATATAAATAGCATAATAAATAAAAATTAAAAATAAAAGTACCAAAAAAGGACCTAACACCGTATATATCTACATTATTGCGGCACTGTTCCCACACATCGCCCCTTATATATAATTCTCGAATGCGCTGAGCCTATGTGGCTGCTTCTGGTGCTTCGAAATCCTACTTGGCGAAAAATCATGCTTCGTAATTAGGTTCGGACAAATAATATTGATATATTAACAATAAATATCTAGGTTCGGACATTCCATAAATATTATTTAGCTAACTTAGGTATTTTAATATCACTTTTACTAATATAACCCTTTAATTCTTTGTAATTTTACATAGTGAGACACTAAGTGACTAATATATCCCTGACTTTTGATTTGTTTCCTGCAATTAGCTATTGAATTATAAATGTATTTTAAAAATTGATAACTTTTGTATTTCTTATCGGTTTTACATATATAATATATCAAATTAATCATCTTTTCATTATCTTCGATTTGACATCCATATTGTATATATAAAATAAATAAATAATATTTACCTTTATAATAATAAAAAATAATATTTATTAAATTTTATTAGAAAATAAAATTATTTCTCAGTTGATATATTTTTGTTTAATGTAGTTAATTGTTGTAAGTTAAAAAAATCCTCCCTATATATAATTCCAGAATGCGTTGAGCCTACGTGGCTGCTTCTGGTGCTTTGTAATCCTATTTGGCGAAGAATCATGCTTCGTAATTAGGTTCGGATGAATAATATTGATATATTAATAATTAATAATCTAGGTTCGGGTATTCCATAAATATTATTTAGCTCACTTAGGTATTTTAATATCACGTTTACTAATATAACCCTTTAATTTTTTGTAATTTTACATAGTGAGGCACTAAGTGACAAATATATCTCTGAATTTTGATTTGTTTCCTTCTATAAGCTATTGAATTATAAATGTATTTTAAAAGTTAATAACTTTTGTATTTTTTATCGGTTTTACATATATAATATATCAAATTAATCATCTTTTGATGATCTTCGAATTGACATCCATATTGTATATGTGAAATAAATAAATTATATTTATCTTTATAATAAAAAATAATATTTATTAAAATTCATTAGAAAAATAAAATTATTTCTCAATTGATATATTTATATGTAATGTAGTTATATATTGTAAGTTAAAAAAATTAGTATAATATAACACAAGTAAGTCGCACAAATAAAAAGTGTAATAAAAATTATATAATAATATATATATTCTTATAAAAGGTATTTAAATTTTCAAATTACTTTTTTCTTATTAATTTTAGATTTTAAGAAAAAAATGAGCAAGCACCCGTGTAATACACGGGTGTTGTACTAGTTATTATAATATAACACAAGTAAGTCACACAAATAAAAAGTGTCATAGTATTTAATATCACTTGTACTAATATAACCCTTTAATTCTTTGTAATTTTACATAGTTAGACACTAAGTGACTAATATATCCCAGACTTCTGATTTGTTTCCTTCAATTAGCTATTGCATTATAAATGTATTTTAAAAATTGATAACTTTTGTATTTCTTATTGGTTTTACATATATAATATATCAAATTAATCATCTTTTCATTATCTTCGATTTGACATCCATATTGTATATATAAAATAAATAGATAATATTTACCTTTATAATAATAAAAAATAATATTTATTAAATTTTATTAGAAAATAAAATTATTTCTCAGTTGATATATTTTTGTTTAATGTAGTTAATTGTTGTAAGTTAAAAAAATTATTATAATATAACACAAGTAAGTCACACAAATAAAAAGTGTCATACTAAATATATAATAATATATATTTTTATAAAAGTTATTTAAATTTTCAACTACTTTTTCTCAATAATTTTAGATTTTAAGGAAAAAATTAGCAAGCACAATACACGCATTTTACTAGTATGTATATATATATTAATTATATAAATTATTATATTATAAAAGAAACATACACATATAATAATATTTAATCTTTAATAGTATAAGTATAATTTTTGTCCATATGACATGACTCATTCATCTGCCATATAGTTGTTTCACGCATGAATCTATATCTATATCTATATAATGGACCAATCTATTTTTCTAAAATTAGCTAAGGTTTTCCCGCCTAAATTTTTCGGATAAATTTGGCAATATTTGTTAAGTCATTTTATATTGATTTGGTAAGTCAATAAATGTTGTTGGCATATACAAAATTATATTAAGATAGTAAATATCATGCATGAATTATAAAGATGGTAATATGTAGGCATGATATATTGGTTGATATTTATTAGGCATGATATACTGGTAATATTTAGGCATGATATCACTAATATATTGAACAATTCGGTAAAAGTTATCTTCTTATTTTTTTTGGGCGTAAAAGATTTCTAGATTTTCGTGATGATTACTTTTTGCCATTCAAAGTTAATCTAATTGAAACAAATATCAATTTTATAAATTTTTCGATTTGTCTAGGTGGGTGTGGAATAGAAAATTAAAGTTGTGATTTGACTAAAGGTTTTGTTAGATTCGCGTTCGTAATAATTTTTTAAACGTTGTTTTGAGTATATTTACGAATGATATGTTGTTGGTATATTTTTTAACTTAAATAATTTGTTTATTTTTAATTACACTAATTTAATTAATGATATTAGTTAATGATTCATATATTGGTAAGTCTTAAAAACTTATATCTTCAGTGATTCACATATTATTTACCAATGATAGATTTGGTATGATTTCATTGGTTTATGATTCATTATTTTAGTTAATTAATTAATATTAATTTTCTATTATTAGTGTTTACCTCATATAATTAGTTTGGCCATAATTTTATAAATGAAATATTTATTATTTAATATAAACATATTACCATCTTTATGTAAGTTAAAATTATTTATTAATTAATATAAACATATTAACATTTTTAATATAATTATATAACACTGAGTAAGATTAACATTACGATCGCAAAAGATATATTTTACACGTACTCAACCGAGCTTAAAATAAATGCTTCCCCTGTTTGTGTCGATCAAAAAATTGACGGACTCATTGTCACAACAAGCGCTGAAACTTCGTCTAATTAGGCCTTCGAAAGGATCACAACTCATGGGAGAATGTAATTCACTTTATTGAGTGCATTTTTCATAATTTTGAAGTGCTCTTATTGTCTAATATTAGTCTTTATAAAATGCTATTAAGTGATTTTATAATGCCTTTAACTATTGTGTCTTTCCAATTAACATAATATTTTTGTTCTAAATATATATTAAATGATTGTTTAATTGTTTTTAGCCGAGTACAATCAAATATCAACCTCGGGTCTTCTTCTCGAAGGAAGGTGATTCGGAGTTTCGTTTACAAATTAAATGCCAAATGCGCAAAAACGGAAAATAAAGTCATGAACATTCTAAATGATTGATTTTTGGGGATTTTTAAACTATATTTTAGACTAGGGAATTAAAAAAACAATTAATTGAAGATGCACTTTAATTAAAGACCTAAACTCTACTTAAGACAGAGTGCTCGAAAACCACTAAAAAGCAAAAATAACGAGAAACGAACTACAACTAACACACTTAGAAGCTAAAGTCGAACAATTAATGTGTAAGATCAAGCTTTTAAGACTCAGACTGAAAATGTCGTGTACAAGAAAGTTTTTAATAATATCTAAATATAATGTGGTTGACTTGTATAATTTTTTATTTTTTAAAAAAAATAGTTTATTAAGATATGTATATATTTTATTTTTTTTGTTAAAAAAAATCTAGCTTATTAAAATATGTTGTCTTTGAACTACATGTAATATGTTCTCCCCCTTTGATCTGTAAATACATTTTAAATTCACGTGGCATCAGTTACTACTTGTGATTTCCTATGCGATCAATAACTATTAATAACACACATCGACCTAATATTTTCCAATCAATTTAAAGCTCTATTTTTTGTTATCATACGCCTAATCAGTGATGTTGATTTAATAATATTAGTTTATGAACATCACTTTGACCGGCCATACCATCATTCTATTTATTATGTAATTTTTAATAATAATGAAATAAATTTCATCTTTTTTAATTAATTTGCCATCAAATAAATTTTTAATTAATTAATAACTTACTACAACAATTGTTATTGAATCATATTGGCCGTGCATCGCACGGGTTTAACACTAGTTTATTTTAAATACACTATATAAAATAAAAATGAAATAAACTCATGTGGCAAAATAAATTAAGAAATATAACATATTCGGAAGTCCAGAAACAGACGATCCTAATATAAAATCAAATAATATATATATATATATATATATATATATAATAAATAAAATAAAATAAAAAACATTTTCTCTGTTTTCTCTCTCCATAACCCCTCGGAGTCTCTATACGTATACAAAATCATCACTAGAGACATATCTTCTTCTCGCAGACCCTCTGTTATTTATTCCGAGCAAGAAAAAAAATATATAAAAAAAAAGATAAAAAAAGTGCAGA
>CACSLK010011299.1:4513629-4526344 GCA_902706635.1 Striga hermonthica | reverse complement strand
GTTTTAAAGATTATCTTGATATGAAAATGTTTGAAGAAAGAGGGATGTGGGGTGAATTAATGCTAATAATTAAAAGTGTATTAATTATAAATTGTGATGACTTAATTGATCATTTGTAAATTTGAAGGAATACAAAAATTATATATGTCCATAATAATGACATATAATAATGTCATACTTACACATATGTAATTTATCTAGTTGAATGAAACATGAAAGGAAACCATTTGTATAAATATTGTTTGTACTCGTAAGCACTTGAAACAAAACTATTAAACAATAGTCTTAGTGGAACTAAATTCTGAGAAATGCTACGGTCCCGTTACGGTACCCTCACGTCAGGTGTTATAACTTTTGGTCTATATGTAGTTAGATAATATAAATAATGCAACAGTTAAAACACCCGACGAGATTGTACCGTAACGAAACCGTAGCATTTCCCCTAAATTCTCAAAAAAGTCAAAATAATAATTTATATGTGTCATTAATGATATAATTTCCATTTGATCTTTAGTCTCTTATTTTTTATTTTTTATTTTCCATTAATAGAAAGAATACTTTCGCTTTTAGTGATCACATCCTTTTCGGGCGCTATGAATCTAAGGACAACGTTATTTTCTTCTTCATGCTAATATTTCAATCCCCCTATATATAATTACAGAATGCGCTGAGCCTACGTGACTCTCCCTCTATATATAATTATAGAATGCGCTAAGCCTACGTGGCTGCTTCTGGTGTTTCGGAATCCTACTTGGCGAAGAATCATGCTTCGTAATTAGGTTTGGACAAATAATATTGATATTTTAATAATTAATAATCTAGCTTCGGACATTCCATAAATATTATTTAGCTAACTTAGGTATTTTAATATCACTTGTACTAATATAACCTTTTAATTCTTTGTAATTTTACATAGTGAGGTACTAAGTGACTAATATATCTTTAACTTTTGATTTGTTTCCTTCAAATACTATTGAATTGTAAATATATTTTCAAAATTGATAACTTTTGTATTTTTTATTGGTTTTACATATATAGTATATCAAATTAATCATCTTTTCATGATCTTCGATTTAACATCCATATTGTATATATGAAATAAATAAATTATATTTATCTCCATGATATTAAAAAATAATAATATTAATTAAAATTCATTAGAAAAATAAAATTATTTCTCAATTGATATATTTATGTTTAATGTAGTTATATGCTGCATGTTAAAAAAATTATTATAATATAACACATGTAAGAAAAAATCTTTCCACTATTTTTTCTCATACTAAATATATAATAATATATAAAAGGTATATATAAAAAAATATCGCACAAATAAAAAGTGTCATTCTAAATATATAATAATATATATTTTTTTTATAAAAGGTATGTAAATTTTCAACTACTTTTTCTCATTTATTTTAGATTTTAAGAAAAAAATTAGCAAGCACCCGTGTAATACACGAGTGTTGTACTAGTTATGAAATTATTGCGTAAATATGTTATTAAATTGCTATCATTCAAATCTATACTTATTTAAAAAGTCATCCCATTTACCAAAATTAGTAGGAGGAAAAGTCAATTCATAATTAATTTCGCACCATATTTAGAAAATTTTTAGATTTTTAAATCATAAAAATATGGTAGCATTAAATGCCCCTTAAATTATGGGCTTTGTTAAATTCATTTTTAATAAAATCAGCATTCAAATTTAAGTGTGGTTTTGAAGTGAAATTTTGAAATTCAAAATCTCTTCTCATTTTATTTGCAAAAAATCGTGTTGCATTCAACACTTAGACCAATTTAAAAATTATTCCTTGAATGAAAGAATTTATAGATAATTATTATATCTACTCAATCACATGATTATTTTCAATATAAAAAGAGACAAATTACAAATTAGTGAATTATATATTACCTAATTCAATATCTTCACGTTAAGAAATAAATTCATAGTATTATGTAAATCCGTATCTCATATTATTATGTCATTAATAATATATTATAATTATATTATCAAATCATAAAAAGATATTAAATCCATATTGTAAAAAAAATAAATTCATATAATTTTATAACAATTCTACTACACTATTTAACATTAATCATTTTTATTATATAATAAAATAATAATTAAATATTATATAGTGAATAAGAATAAGTAAACATGTTACTTTCTCTTATATCAGAGGATAAATTTATATGCTAAAATTAAATTTTTATCAGTATAAATCTTTTAGTGAGATAATATATTAATTATTTTACAAGTTAGCACTAACATGTTCATATTTAATATTCTGGCTAAAAAAATAACGTTCGTTAAAAGATGTGAAAAAAAAGGCTTATAACCCTATTGTTTTTTAGACTTAACGTTGATTAAAAGCGGTAGAAAATAGATAATAACTCTATTACTTTTTAGACTTAAACGAACAAGACTGCGAAAATAACTCATTTAATATTTTTGTTCCGTGCATCGCACGAGGTACATACTAGTGTGAAAAAAAAAACATTAATTCTATTTTCTCAAATTGACTATAAAACCAATTTAGGATCAACAGCAAGATATATAAGATGAAATATATATTAATTTATGCTCTATTTATAAGTGAATCTCACTCTATTACTTTGGATAGAGTTTTCATTCGTCTGATCAGAACACTCCAATTCTCCTTATTTATCAAACAAAAATATTTCAGATATATATAATATTTTCATTAATTACTCAAGGGATGTTTATTTATTTATTTATTTTTTGAATGGAATATAAATGTGGTTAGATTTTTCTTCCTTTGTCGTTACTAGGCAACTACCGGTCATTGTAAGTTGAGAAAACACGTTTCTTGTTCATCTTTAATTTAGTCATCTCAAATCTTTAGTTAAAGGTTCCTTCCAATTTGGGGGCCACCAAAAAAAATTTGTTAGAGAAGCTAACACAGATATTTTTATATGGCCATGTCCCTTAATTTTATTTCATTTACCCTTTTTTTGTGATTTTTCACCGTTTTTCTTTGGCAATTGAGTTATCACATTATGGGGATGACTACATTCCCGTTACAGATGGTTTCCAGTAACAAACACTGACGGGATCATTCCGTCAACAGAGCTGTAGTAATTCCCTTTATTTTGATCCCTATGGAAATAAATTTGATTGTTGTTTTAACATTTATATATCATACTTATTGAACAAAAATGAATCTTTGTACTATAAATTATTATAACTTTGTTTATATTACTTTTTTTTTTTTTCCAAAACGATAGGCATTTCATTACACAGATAAAATGTACAAATCGCAGGCTAAAAAGCCAATGTCACCCTAAACAAAATGACTGAGACCTCCAACCCAAGAAGGCCTAAACACTCAAAGACTACAACTAAAAACCAACAAACATACCAACACTAGCAGTTAAAGGCAGACTAGCTGGGACCTTTAACCTGGACAAGCAAACTAACACAAACAGCACAACCGAAAGAAAACAACAACAAGTTCAAACTAGCTAGGGACAAGGAAAAATAGAGAGCAGACATAAACTGAAAAGTACAGAAAGAAATATGACACAACTGAACCAAAGGACCTAGTGAACATAACCCTCCATGAATTACTCCAACTTCTGTCTGCTTGACTTGAATTCCATCCAGTCACCTTGAGCTGCTTCCAGAATTGTTTGATCAGGGAGCCACACAGCTTGGAATTTCCAAATATTACGAGCTTTCCACAACCACCACAAAATGTAGGTTGTTAGCTCGATTCTAGACTCAGAAACTTCAGATTTCCCCACAGAGCAAACCTGACTCCACCAATGCTTGAAAGATATGTTGTTAGTATCAGTGGACCAATGGACAAGAGCCAGCTTCCAAATTCTAGAGGATCTCTCACATTGAAATAGAACATGCTCAATAGATTCCAAAGCCTCACCATAGCAGGGGCATATAGGATCCACATCCATACCCCTCTTAAGCAGATTAAGACTAGTAGGGAGAGTGTGGTTACAACACTTCCATAAGAAATGCCTGAGCTTTTGCTTGATCTTTAAATTCCAGCTTCTGTGCCTGAGAGTTTTATCTCTTGAGGCAGACTCACTTCCCTCAGCAATATCCAATTCTATAACTTTGCTCATAATCAGATGAGAGTAAGAGCAAGAGACAGAAAATTTACCTTTAGGGTCCAAAAGCCATTGCCATTTATCATGTAGAAGGGGATCCAAAGAGGTCATTCTGAGAATTTCCTCAACATCAGCAGCATGAAAGCATTCCTCAATTAAAGCTCTGTTCCAGGTTTTTCCATCCTCAAGAACTAATTCTGCCACCCAAGTCACTTTCTTCATCCCTATATCATTCTTTAAGGGCAGACCATCTACCTTGCCAAAAATCCAAGGATCATTCCATATGCTTATATTCCTCCCCTGTCTGACCACTACTCTGAAGTGGTTTTTGAATTTATCTTTCACTTTCATCCAGTTGCTCCAGAGCCAGGACATATTATAAGGTCTCTTAGCTTGCAGGATAGAGATGCCATGAAAATATTTCCCCTTTAATACTCTTGAAACCAGCAAGTTGGGATTAGTGGCAATCCTCCACAACTGTTTGAGAATAAGGGACTCATTGAACAACAGAACATCTCTGAATCCAAGACCCCCAGCAGACTTTAGCAGTGTCAAATATTTCCATTGCTTCCAGTGCATACCTTTCTGCAAATCACCTTTGTTCCACCAAAACATAGCAGACAATCTTGATATTTCATTGCAGATGCCAATAGGAAGACAAAAGCAAGACATGGAAAAAACAGGTAGGGCTCCCAACACAACCTTCATTAAAACCTCCTTACCAGCATCTGAGAGAAACTGGTTTTTCCAGCTGATCAATTTGTCTCTGACTGCTTTTAGAATAAACTCAAAGGACTCCTTTTTGGATCTACCAATACCTAGAGGCAGACCCAGGTACCTGGTAGATCTATGAGTTTTGATGTCACCCAACAGCAGACAAATAGCATTTTTCAGAGCAGCTGAGCAGTTCTTACTAAAGAAAATAGTGGACTTGCTAATGTTAACCTTCTGGCCAGTAAACAGCTTGTATTTGTGCAGCATGGGCATTAACACTCTAGCATTTTGCTCAGTGGCCTCACACAGTACAAGTGTGTCATCATCAAACATCAGATGAGAGACTGCAGGGCTGTTTTTTGCAATTTTTAACCCAGCAAAAGAGTCAGTTCTTTCCTTATGCATGAATAGTCTAGAGAGCACCTCTGAGATAATGATGAATATATATGGTGATAGCGGATCACCTTGTCTGATGCCTCTGGAAGCAGAGATGTAGCCCTTCAGCTCACTATTAATGTTGAAGGAAATAGTAGTAGAGGAGATGCAAGCCCAGATCCAATTCACAAAGGTACTATGGAAACCCATCTTCAGCATCACTTTCCTAACACTTTCCCATTCAATACGGTCAAAGGCTTTTTCCATGTCCAGCTTTAGCAACATAAAGTTCTTCTTGCCTGAAGTATGTCTGTTAAGGAAGTGAACACTTTCTTGGGCAATTATAATATTGTCCAGCAGCTGTCTACCAGGGATAAATGCTGCCTGATTTTCACAAATGCAAGAGGATAAGCAGGGTTTGATTCTGAGAGATAGAATTTTGGCTATGACTCTGTAGGCCACACAACATAAGCTGATAGGCCTGTACTGCTTCAAATTATCCGGGTTTGGGCATTTAGGGATTAATGAGATCACTGTATGATTCCAACTCTTCAAAATTCTCCCAGATTCAAAAAAAACTCAGTACTGCCTTGCAGAAGTCATCACAGATAATTTCCCAAAATTTTTGAAAGAAAATGGGGCTCATCCCATCGTAGCCAGGAGCTTTACCTGGGTCAAGACAAAACACAGCAGCTTTAATTTCCTCATGAGTAATAGGAGTAATTAGGGCATCATTAATATCAGAAGAGATAGATTCAGGAATGAGGTTCAGCAAATCTAAGTCCCCAACAGATCCCTCTATGGTGAAGAGGTCTTCATAGAATTTACAGACATGGAATTGAATCTCATCTTTGGTTTCCCAGAGCTGGTTGTGATCATCAAGAAGGCTAGAGATGTCATTCATTCTTCTTCTTTGCATAGTCACTGCATGAAAGTACTTGGTGTTAGAATCACCCTCCCTGAGCCACTGCAGCCTAGCCTTTTGAGCCCAGAAAGATTCCTCAGCCTTGGTAAGATTATGAAGCTCATTTCTCAACCTGTTCCATTCATCCCAATCTCTGTCATTACCAAGAATTCTCATAATGTCTAAGATTTCAGAGATAACCTTCTTCTGATTTATTTGATCTTGTCTGAAAGAAGAGCTCCATTTTAACAGAGCCACTCTAGTTGCCTTTATTTTTTCAGACACCTGGAACATGGGGGTACCTGTTTGAGAAGAAGACCAGCCTTCTTTGACAATATCTTTAATGTCAGCCCTTTTCAGCCATCTTTTATCAAAGAAAAATCTTTTTTCCTTCTTGCTTTGATGAAGAGGATTGTCATTTAAGAATAACAACCTGTGATCAGAGGCACTTCTGTAAATATTTTCCACAGCAACATGAGGATGATCAACCAGCCAGTCATAAGATACAAATATCTTGTCGATTTTTTCCTCTATGAATTCTTCAATCTCTCTATTATTTCCCCAAGTGAAGTTGTGGCCTAACAATTGAAGTTCATGCATTCCCATATGAGAAATAAACTCACAGAAGTCAACACAGTCCCTGGCATTTTTTATCTTCCCTCCTCTTTATTCACTGGCATCACATATTTCATTCCAGTCACCACCCAGAATCCAGTTATGCCCCCAGTTCTCCTTAGCATCTACCAAAAACTGTCATTGCCTCATTCTTTCTCTTCTGTCAGTGCTTGCATACATGAAGGTCACCCAAGTGTCTGCCTCCCTAGAATTACCAGCCACAAGGATTTGGATACTGAACTGGTTGCTGTGAATATGCTTGATAGTCAGCTCTTTTCTCCAAAAAACCAGAAGTCCCCCACTGAGCCCTTGGGGTTCAACTGAATGCCAACTATCTCTAAATCCAATCTTTTTACAAACTGATTTAATAAAATTATTTGTTTTTTTAGTTTCTGAGAGGAAAACAAAATCTGGATGGTGGAGTCTAGAAGACTCCTTAATTTGTGAAATTGTAGAGGGTCCACCCAACCCTCTACAATTCCATATCATTAGCTTCATTGATTCATTGGAGGCTACTCAAGGCTGGCCACCCCCACCTGTGTAGAGTCTGATTTGAGTTTCTTACCTCCTTGAGGATTCTGACTAACCACTTGACCTCCTTCTACATCATTAGGCAAAGCTCTCTTGCTCTTCTTAAGAGAAGTATTTGATTTTGGAGTGGAACTTCTCAAAGCTCTATTTGCCTGACTCACTGAAGTGATTGATTTTCTAGTCCACCCTTTTCTTTTTTTGATAGTAGGACTAGAGGCAGAAAGATGAGAAGCCGAGGGGAAAAGTTGGGAGTTCTCGGTTTCCATAGCTATGGCCATAATAGGGTGAGACTCACTGCCAGTAACCTCTGCAACACATACCTCTTTCCCTATAACTGATGCAATAGGATGTGAAATTGGGAATGTTACCTCATGATGAGTATTTGCAGTCACACTGATTTCTTTGCCACTCCCTTCTTGAATCCCACTACCAGCCGATTTATAATCAGCACCATCAACATGCTGATCTTGCCGAGCCTCCTGGCTTTGGCTTTGCGTACCAGAGGAAGGGCTATCAATATTCGAAGAAGAGTTGGATTTATATCCAAAAGGACCCTCAGCCGCTCGCAGCGAATCACCATATTGCCCTTCCTGAAGCGAACCATTATCTATATCTTCTATTTTCTTACTACAAGATCTCTCAAGATGCCCTATAATTCCACAGTAGTAGCAGACATTTACCAGCTTTTCATATTGGAAGATAGCCATAATTCGAGTATCGTGGAGTCTAAGATGAGCCACCCGAGGTAGAGGCTTAGAAGCATTAATAACAGCGAGGAGACGAAGAAAGCTACCTCTGCTACCTCCTGCCTTTACCACTGTAGCCGTTTTCACTTTCAGGAAGACTCTACCCACCTTTAATCCCACTTCGGTGCACAACCAATTGAAGGGTATGTTATTAACTTGGACCCATAGTTGAAGCTCAAAAAAACGTTGATGGTTCTCAGTCATACCCTCCTCCCATCCAGCCAAAATTAAATATTGATTTTCATAAACCCAGTGTGTACCTTTAAGAACCTTGGCTTTATCCTCCATACTCCCGAAAATGAACTGAAAAAAGTTGGTTTTCAATTCCTTGATCTCTAGCTGATTTTGGATTTGCCATATAGAACCCATAGCTCCGTGTATACCAATAAGACTAGCCTTTTGATCGCCGATGATTTTGCCGAACAGGCTCCGCTTGCATTCAGTGGCACTAATTTTGATATCCTCATCGCGAAGATCGATATTGTTAGCTTCGGACTCAGAAAGAGCTATATTTTGAAGGAGACTCCCCAAATCGTCAGTCGCCTTTGATGATGAAGAAGCCCCTATAACGTCGAACTCCATGAACCCTAAATCCACCGTTGCGACCAAATGCCGGGAATAGGAAAATTATACAGAGCGTCCAACCAGTGATGGAATTAAGCCTTTCCAAAGAACGGAATTCAGCCCTCCACACGAGAATTTGAGCTCCCCTCAAAGAGAATAGATCGCTCCCCTATGAGAGATTTTTTTTTTTTTTTTTTNNTTTTTTTTTTTTTTTGTATTGTGTTTATATTACTTTTTAGTATGATATTTTAGCTTGAAAGCATGCATATATGTTGAGAAAATATAATTGTCTAAAAGTTAAACCCGATTAACAACAATCTCATTGACATAAAAATATGAAATTTGAATGTAAAATTGTGTACATTTGTTAGTGGTATGACCATTGAACAAGCTAATACCAAAAAAAGTAATATAAAATTTGATGCGACTATTAGTCTTTCTTTTTTTTTTTTTGAAATAATAGAAATATTATATATCAAAACGCACAAATGTGCAAAATACAGCCCATA
Source organism: Striga hermonthica (assembly GCA_902706635.1). Classification (NCBI taxonomy): domain Eukaryota; kingdom Viridiplantae; phylum Streptophyta; class Magnoliopsida; order Lamiales; family Orobanchaceae; genus Striga; species Striga hermonthica. Next base: position 4,517,288 of record CACSLK010011299.1, on the reverse strand, counting down.
GCTGAGAAATACAACGACTGAATAAAGTGAAAGGACAAGTACGAGACCGCCTAGATTCGCAGCTAGCCAAACTAGAAACCAAAACAAGACTCAAACCCAACCAAAAACTACAGCACAAACAAAAAAACACAAAGCTCCCAATAGGATAATATGGAACGCTCCCCCCGGGAGAATACCCGACACATCTAACATAAAACAGGGGCCAACGGCCCAAACTAAAAACACCAAACGAGCAACAATACAGACCAAGTGGCCCAAACCAAAAACACAAACTGAGACGACACAAGCACGAGACAGAAAACCTAAACAAATATAAAAAATATATAAAATACTCTCAACATAATAAACTACAAAAAAAAAAATCATAATAACTACAAAAAAAAAAATATAAAATAAAATTTCAATTAAACAAAATACTCTCTTGCTACAATAAATTTTATGTGATTGTTAGTATATCCTCAACATAATAAACTAAAAAATATAATATATATAAACTAAATTTTCAATTAAAGAAAATAGTATCTTGCAATAAGCAAACTACATGTGTGCCAAAAATAAAACATTTGGAGTCCATCCACAAGAGTCAAGACTCCTCCATGGGACAAAAACCTAATCAAAAGGCCCACCACATTTCTCAATAACCCACTTTCACCTCATTTATAATATTATATTACCCTTCTAATTAAATCCTTCTCAAAATTATTCTTAAAAAAAAAAAAAATGGAATCACAAAAGAACTCAAATCAAGAAATGAAAAATTCCCCCAAACCAAGCAAAAGAAAATCTTGCAAGAACAATATTGCAAGGAGATTTTCAGATGAACAAATACAATCATTAGAGTCCATTTTCAAGATTGAGTCCAAGCTTGAGCCCAAAAAGAAGTTGCAATTAGCAACAGATCTTGGGCTTCAGCCTCGCCAGGTGGCCATCTGGTTTCAGAACAAAAGGGCCAGATGGAAATCCAAGCAAATTGAGCAAGAGTACAAGGACCTGAGAGCAAATTACGATAGTTTGTACGTAAAGTTTGACGACTTGAAGAGGGAAAAACAATCCTTGCTAATGCAGGTATTATCATGGATGGTTCTTATAATTAATTAGTTTTTACAACATTCTTTGTCCCGAGTACTTTTTATAGTCTTGCAAAAAAGTCCCCTGGCCTGTAGTTCAACTAAATTACCAGAAATCCTTGTGCATAGAGTTTTCAAAACTAAACGAGCTGCTCGTGAGCTGTTAAAAGATTATCAGGAGATCAGAGTTCGAGTTCAGCTTGGCTCGTTTACAGCTCTACGCGACGTTCATATCTTGTGTCTTTTGGCAACTAACAACCTTTTTTTTTATGTGTGTGTGTGTGTGTGTCTATTGAAAATTTTATGGTGACTAGAGTTGAAAAGTAGAGATCTTGAGTGATTACTTATGTGCTATTTTCTTACAGTTAGAGGAACTAAATGATCTAGTTAAGACTCTTGACAAGGTCGATTTGACTAACGAAGAAATGGATAAGGATGATGTCATCAAGCCGGACGATGATGATCGTGCAAAAAACGAGTCAAGGACTTTCGAGAAGACCGATGATCGAGAAATCTTTAGGTGGAGTGAAGAAGATGAGATTATGAGCCACTTAGAATCGCCCGAAAAATGGTGCGATTTTTCGAAGGGCGTGTTGTTCGATCAGTCTTCAGGCACGTCTAGTTGGTGGGAGAAGTAATTGCGGAAAACCCCTTTAGAATTAGCCTAATTACAAAAGGAACCCTGTTTGAAATTCTACAAATGTTTGCTCCTTAATTATATATGTTGAGAGGAAGGATATTTGAGGTGTATTTGTAATATTGATCAATAATGAGTTGTATTGTATATATACATAAAACATCAAGGGTACTCTTGTGATTCTTTCTTGAACTTATCTGTGCATGCATGCCGTAATGGTTAGGAGCAAAATTGCAAATTTCCAAAAGGTTTGGAAATAACTAGTATTTATAGGACCGAAACTGCAATTAAGTGTTCTTCTACCTCCCCTGTTTCTTATCAGCTATCAGAGCCATTAAACTTCAAGCTTGAAACATACAGAGATCGATTATAATATGGGGTTTTAATTTTAATTATTCATGATGTCACACAATAATAATTCATATATTCATTTTAAGTACGCACAAAGTTACAGTCCCATGTCACGATTCATACATCGTGCCCGAGCCTCTTATTCATTCACTATTATAAATTATTATCATTATTTTTTCAATCACATCTCCTTAATCACTCGGTAGCTTCGAGGCCGCGGGCCCATCAAGGAACCACGTCATGTCGGCCGAGGCCTCAAACTGCAGCTCCTTGCACGGGATCGAAGGCATTGGGCCCACAAACGGGCCTAGCGTCTCCCTAACAGCATCCGCAAGTTCCCCGCCGGTAACCACCATGGCAATGTAAGTGGCGGCGTTGATAACCGGGAAAGTGAACGTGATCCTTGGCGGCGGAGGCTTGGGAGAGTCGGTTATGAATGTGACCCAACGTTTCTTTTCATACCTTTGCGGGTGGCCCGGGAAAAGCGAGGCAATGTGGCCATCGGGCCCGATTCCGAGAAGCATTAGGTCGAAGATCGGGAAGCCGCCCGGGGCTTGGGGAAGGGTTCTTTCCTTGACGAGGTTCTTCAGGCACGACTCGTAGTCGACGGCCACGGCATCCGGGTCGGGCGTGTAATTGATCGGGTAGATGTTCTCGGCTGGGATTGGGACCTTAGTCAAAAAAGGATCACATAGTATAACTGTTAGGCGAGTCGATCTGTCATACTATTTCAAAATTCGAGGATTGAAAACTCTTGGAGTAAGAGTAAGTGTGACATTTCACAACAAAAGTAACTATATTTCATCTTCTCATTAATTTGTTAAGTGGATGTAAAATCAAAATCAAGACATTGAAATTAATATGTAATAGCTAAAAGAAAACTTTTAATAAAATAAAACCTTAGAAAGAAATCCATCCAATGCCAATTTGTAGTTGCTCCAAGAGCTATCAAGTGGATAAACCCTCTCATCCACCCAAAACACAAGCCATTTGGACCAATTCACACACCCCTTGTAAGTCTTCACCAGCTCCCTACAAATATTATTTATTCAACTAGTCTTCAAATTAGTTAACGTTCGTTCGTCCGTCCGTTTGTTCGTCGTGTTTAACTGGGATTTTATTCGAAAAAATGCACGAAAATCATACCTCATTGTGTGTATAAGTGTGCCTCCCGAGAGAACTACAGTTATATAGCCCTTCTGTCTTATGATTTTGTCCGAGAGGTCAGCAATGTATGAAGCTAGATTCACGGCTACTTCTTGCTCGGTTTTGAGCTTAATCACGTGCCGTTTCTTGTTCATCTGGTCCAAAGCCATTGATGCTTAATAGTAGAAAGATATATGTTAGATATAGATTTGTTGAGTAGCAAATAGTATGAGATCGTTGTACATTGCAACTCAGGCTATAAGGTGTGTTTATATAAGTGTGGTGCAAATATTCGTGTTGCTTTTTAGAGTTTTATTCTTGATTTCACATATATGCTATATTCCACCTTTTTTTTTTTGTAATATTTTTTTAACTGGGTAAAATGACACTCTCTTCCCTCTTATGGTGCGTTTCATCTGGTGGGATCAAAATCTCTTCTTTCGATTCGATAAATCAAA
>CACSLK010011299.1:4409612-4423516 GCA_902706635.1 Striga hermonthica | reverse complement strand
GGCTTGGACTGAGAATTTGATACTTTCCAGGGGCCTTAGTGCAAATTTAAATATATTAATATATTTACAATATAATATCATTAATTACTAAGTTGCGGTTAATTTTAGGTGCTAATAAATGCACATTAAAGTTCTTAGTCACAAGACTCACAACTACAATGCACGCGAATTATGAATTGAGTGGATAGCGAACCATTTGTACAAAGCATTTGAATATTTTGTAATGCATATATTATATTAAATAATAAATAAATTATAAAATAAAAAATAATATATGATATTACAATAATATAAACATATTTTGTAATAATAATTATATTATACAGTACAAAATACAAAATATGCACACACTATAACATTTTTTTTGATAACACCAAAATACCAAAATAACATTTACGTATCAGAAATGCCAAAAAATCATCCTCTCGGAGTGTTATTAATGCATTGGAAAAAATGACAAGAAACCAATCGAAAGAGCCAAAAATATTTCCATGGATTGGTTCAAAGCCTGAATTCTCAGCAAAATGATGAGCAAATTCGCGCTGACAACATAAAGATGTGCTTCGCGTTAGAATTCATGACCGCCACATACGCCATTATTAACAGCTGCAGATTGAGATGTACTTTTTAGCAAATTGAAACTTTTTCTGTACGATCTTGCGGTTGACAGGATTTTGTACGGGATCTCGACCGAGTTAACCTTGCTTCGTCTTGACAATCGTTCGATTTTTTTGATACATGCTCTATTGTTCTTCTTTTTGTCATGAGAATTATTGAACAAGGAGAAAAATCAATGCAGAGAGAGAGAGAGAGAGAGAGAGAGAGAGAGAGAGAGAGAGAGAGAGAGAGAGAGAGAGAAAGAGAGATGGCAGAAAAAAAATGATTGAGGCTATTTAAGATTTACATGATTCTGAAAAATATGCTCTTTCTTTATTATAGATAACCACCATATTAAAAGATGATTAGTGTTTTTTATTTTAATGAATATGTATCTATATATATAATTACTAGCTAATCCTATTTAATAAAACATTTAATAAAAACATTTTCACTTTCCCTCCAAAAGGGATTATATTTTTTTTAATTAATTACTCATTAATCTCACATTTAAGAAGGTTTTTTTAGTTAAACCTAATTAGTTAATGGCTAAATTAAAAAGGTTTTTTTAGTTAATCCTACATTTATGTTTCTTATTCTCATTTATATATATAAACGTGGCAATCATTATTGTTGTGCAGAAACTATATATTATTATTTTTTATTCCATTATGAATTGAATAAGTAATTAAAGTTATAAAAAATAATAATAAATGTAATAAATACAAACAATATGATACGTATCATGTTACATTACAATATAAAAAATGAAATTATTTTTTTTGTAATTTAAATTCCAGTCATACTCCATCAAACATATAGCTGCAAAATGATAAGAAAGATTAGTTTCATAATTAAAATAAAAATTTAGCTCCCCCAAATAGTAAAACCTTATAAATTAGTAGTATAGTTGCATTTAAATGACATATAATTTATAGAGTTAGACTATACGCATAATAAGATGAATTAATATAAAAAAATTAATGAAGTAAATAAACAAATTAACAATCTATATAATTATTATAGCAAAGTCTACATTGTCAATATTATCATTTAAAAAGTTTATTGAAAAAACATATGATAAAATAAATTCATATGATCATAATTATTAGTGCAAAATTAAATATCTTTGACTTCCCATTTGGTAGTAATAATAAAATATTTTATATTACTACTCTTCAATAAAATGTATGATTTCTGCAGATTTGATTATCGCAATCAACATTCTGTTTTATAAATTAAAAAGTGGGCTAACTAAATTGTCTCATATTTTTCATTAAAAAAAAATGTTGGCCGTGAAAAAAAAATTATTTCACAATTATAAATATAAATATGATTAATTTTCATTAAACAATTCCTCTTTAAGAAAGAAGTGGCGGGACAAATTTCTGCATGATATAGCATCACAACATATCCAAAACATCAATATTTTAAGGCATTAAAAACCATACTTTCAGCAACAGAAAGGTCATATTAAACGAAAATTGGCAAAGTCAAAGAATGAGGATTGACAAGACATTGTATGTAATGACAGATTGTTGTATGATATAGAAATATCAAGCATAAATAATCAACAAAAAAAGTCAAATCTATATGAAAAAAATCAAAATTAAAAACACAAAAAATTATGTGGAACATTATTGAACACTATACAAAATAGAAAGAAAAATAATTTGATTTCCCTATCATTATCAACACATTCAACTTTTACCAAGACATCTGCCTTTATATTAAAATCGATTTTTGCCGTAAAAGTTTTTAAAATGAAAATTCCTACATATTCTTTTAAACATTAAACAAGAAATTCCTAATATGCGATAAATATATGTAAACAGATTTGTTATAAACTTACCTAATATTTCTAAATTTTGAACAAAATACTAAAAACTTTGAAAAACTTCGGCAAAAGACTTTGAACAACTTCAAAAAGCGATTTCGAACAAATGTTAGCAAAACTTCACTTACTGATATGATGAGAAAGACGAGAAAGAATTAAACTATTTAGTGTTCAAAATCTGAACAAAATACATAAAAGTTACATATGTATGTTATAAACATATATGAATAGATATGTTATTGTTGATATGGCTCATATATTGACAAAGGAAGGAGGCAGGCTGATGCCTGCGAGCGTAACGGAACGAACGTAGCGAGGGAAGCGGAGCGACCGAGCGAAGTGAGCGGAGGTATTTAAGTAAATTAATACCTTGTAGGGTTATAGTATAAATACATGGTGTATTGATGTATTTGAGACTATTGAGAATAATAAAGATCCCTCAGCCGCCGTGGACGTAGGCATATTGCCGAACCACGTAAATCTTGTGTTGTTTACTTTTCTCGTTTTTAATTCGTATGTCATATTGTCATCTTCACTCAACAATTATAAACTTACCTATACATTTGTTAGTAGAGCTAAATAGATCTGTTAGAAACTTACCTATTTTTCAAACCTTGAACAAAATACATAAAAGTTTAAAAATGTTCGACCAATGTCATGTTCTCTTCGAAAAACGATTTCGAAAAACATCTAGATAATTTTGAATTATGTATAAAATATGATATATCTTTGAAGCTTATTCAAAAGGAATTTCGAAAAATGACACAGATCATTGAAAATAATAAAAAATATAAACTATGTTTAACAAAAAATATTTCAGCTCTTCATAGATTTGTAATATTATCGCCCGATTTTGACTGACTTGTTAATATTTAGCAACACATGTTAAGAAATCGGGACGAATATTTATTTTTCGATTACTACTGTTGGCTACAAAAATAACATTTCTCGGATTTCTTTTTATTTTTATTTTTTAAGCCTTTACTGGGAGAAAATCTCCGAAAAAACATTTATTTTGAATTGAATCTCGCCGAGTTTGTCGTAAGATTGGGTTAAGGATTAGGGTTTCAGACAGAGTGAACAACGAAAGAATCGTCGACATCAAACAAAAAAATTGGCTTACATCACTCAAGGAGTTTATCTCTATTTATAGTCATGTTATCATTGACATTTTTACATCATTCAATCAATATATTTCTTTATGGCCCAACAATTGCCATTTTGTTCAAATGTCTTAAATATTTGGCACATATCTTTATTTATCAACCAAATACAATTATTTATTTTGTAATATTTTGCTGGTATTATTATAGTATTTTTTTAAATTTCCTATATGATCTATAGTACAAAATACAATAATTATTTAAAAAATAAAATCACTATATGTCTTAATTTGAAGATAGTGATTTGTAGTGATGGAGATTATGTTGATAGAAAGACCACAAACGTTGTATATAAAGAATTGTTTAACAATATTTAGTTATTCTTTTTTAGAATATTTTTCCAATGATAATATTATGATTTTTACTATTGTTTATATCTTTTTATTATTATTTTTTTCTATTATAATGTCTTCCGTGCAAATGCACGTGTTAAAAACTAGTATTGTTCAAAGTCTAATCTCTTCTTGTGTGTTTGAAGTTCACGTGTGTTAGTAAAGTTTTGGAAGTCTTTAGCTCTTTTTGTTGTTTCCTAATTTCATGTCTTCTTATTGATTATTCTCGAATACTTGTTTTTATGGCTTTTCGCAATAATCAGCGAGGTATTTGTGCTTGGGAATATTGTTCAATGGGTGAATTAGTTGGCCCTCGTTTGTACAACTGCTGCAAGTGCCGGAATCACGTTTGCCTTCACGATGATATAATCTCTAAGGCGTTTAAGGTGAAAAAACATTCCCAACTATTGTGAATTGTGAATATTTGCCCCTACACACACACACACACAATAAACCTTGTTGTTGAAGATAAATAAATTGCAGAGTTGGATATCCAATATAAAGATTATGTTGATTTGTCCCTCATGTAATCTTTGGAGATAGGAACATGACTAAGTGAGACCATAGAATGAAACTCAATAATACTTCCATAAAGAAAAAAACGAAGAAATAACATGAAAAAAAAAAGGTCTATTCTTTTTGTAAGTTTGTTTGTTTGTTTGCTTGCTATGTGACAAGGGTGTTTGATTGGAAATGAACTGAAAATTTTGAATCAGATGTGAAAAAGTAGTGTAGAATCAAAAGCTGGTGCCTGGTAATGTCTGCTAATTATAGCTAATGCTTGAATGTATGAAAAGTGACACGAATTATGCTATGAGGAAGTCTAACCGTTAGGAAGAATCGACACATCATATACTACTACGAACTAAATTATTCAAGACTTGAAGAAAGCAGAATTAATTAAGCTCTTGAAAACAGTAAAAGTAAAATCTATCATTTTCATTCTTTTGTTTTGTTGTTTTCCCAGTCACGAGGTAAATACTTTAAAGTTTAAACTATAAGTAAAACGAGTCAATGCCACTAATTTTTTGTATTATAGGGAAGGCACGGAAGAGCTTTTTTGTTCTCCCATGCAATGAACATTGTTGTTGGGCCAAAAGAGAATCGGAATCTCATGACGGGCCTCCTGGCTGATATATCTTGCGGAGATTGCAATGAGGTTTTGGGGTGGAAATACGAACGGGCCCACGAGGCCTCACAGAAGTACAAGGAGGGTAAATTCATATTCGAAAAGTCGAAAATTGTTAAGGAGAATTGGTAGTTGTATACTTGTATGTGTGTAGTGAAATCTTCAAGTGCAAAAAAAAAAAATAAAAAAAATATGGCAGTTGATGATAAGAGGGTCATAAGACTTTGTTGTTGACTCGTACATATGAATTTCAAGTTTACCATTGCTTTTAAGGCATTTCCACATATGTTCATTGATCCTGCAGATTCTTCTATTTCCAGCAGGCCATTTGGTAACTTCTAGAAAAATGAATAGTTAAGCTTTTCTTTTATCATTAAGGAATAGTTAAGCTTAATACTAATGAAGCTTGTCCAATTATTTTAGGCTATAACTAATATACCATGTGAATAATTATAGAACTCTTCAACAAGTTTGAATACTTGATGCCAATCATGTTCTTTTAGGACAAGGAACTGTTGTTTGTCATCATTTTTTGTTAAGAGATGTATACTTTCAAGTATACAAATTGAATTATATGCTCTAAACACAACATAAATAAAAGTATAACATGTCATGTCGTAATATGTATTTCTTTCTTTAAAAGAGTACAACGAGTCGACCGACTAATAATTTGGCAACGAGTCAAACTCCGATCGCTAGGCCTATAATCTTACCAAATTTATATATGTAAAACATTATAAATATAAATTTGCATGTAATGTTTTGAACTTTTATTAGATATGTGTTTATTATGATTCAGCTTCAACTAACTTGTTTATTACCATGTTAAAATAACAAGCTCTAAGCCTCTAATTAGAGCTCTAACTCGTGATACTCGAGTTCGACTCATTTATTGTTCTATCAAACATGTAAATTTCAAAATCTACATAATGATAAATGCCAAAAATGTAATTTTTTTGGATTGATTTAATTTAGTGAATAAAGGGAGTTAAGATTGATAAAAGTATAACCAAAAAAGAAAGCGTGGAACGAAATCACACATTACAATGCGATATACAAGTTTCCCCCACTCCGTGATGCCCAGCGGCCCCAGCGAAATAAAAGACGCAATTCTCTATCGGCAGGTCATTTTCAGGCGTCAAAATCTCCCATAGCCGAAAGAGAAAAAATTAAATTAAAAAAGGAATGTACCTGAAGAAGCCGTTTTGGAGTGACTCCTTCGACCGGGAGCCGGAATCTGAGCAGCCGTCGCCGGTTTTCGAGCTGGTCAAGTCGCTTGACCGGCAGAGATTGTACCGCGAGGTGACCCTCGCACTCCGAACAGGGCTCCGCGAGGCCCGGGCTGAGTTCTCGTTCCTACGTATTCGCGGACTTCGCAGCCTTCTCAAGTTCCTCCGATCAGTTGCCGAATCGGATGATACGATTAATCTCTTTTGCCACTCGCAATCCATACCCGAGCTCCAAGGTGTGTTTGATCCGGTCCATTAGGAATTTTGCTTCTTTTTGTTTTCAATTCGATTCTGGAAATGTAGACTTGAGCTTCCGTTTGTTTGTTTGTTTGATTTTCTATGTTTTCCGATTAAATTGTGAGCTAGTGTGTGATTTTGTTTTTTCTGCAATTTTGTGCACAAAAAATGGTCATGTAGGTGGAAGTTTTTGTGCTACTTGTAAATGATTCAATTTCTGGAGAACATGTTGTGTTAGTGTTAGCTGGTTAACACTCATTCGAGTGGGATATTCGTTTCTGTCAATGTTTGTTGAACTCACTCAGTCGAGTGGATTTCTTTTTCGGCTGTTGAACTAGAAATGTTAGATGGATTGAGCTTGGAAGCTTTTCGAAAAAGATTTTCCTATCATTTTGTTCATTCTGAAATATGATTTGCTCTTTTTGTATGACCAGTTGTGCCTGTTCTGTTTCAACATTCCCTTAGAGAGGTAGAAGAACATCATGTGGCCAATCTGAACCACATATTCACTGTGGAACCTATGAAGATAACTAGCCCTGCCACAGATGCTGAGGTGGCTCTTGCTCTTCGAGTTCTTGAAGGGTGCTGTCTTCTTCATCCGGAGAGCACGATCTTGGCTCATCAGCACAAGGCAATTACAGTATGTGAAAGTGAAACTCATTTTATTCGGGATGCTATTTGTCTGCAGGTGTCGGATTATATTTACATTGACCAATGGCAGGTGCTAATGAATATCTTGTCAACCCGTGGGGTACTCGAGCAAGGTGCATGCCTTGATGCTTTAATTGCAATTATGCTGGATTCATCCTCCAATCAAATGGTAGGTTGTAGCTTGTCACAGCAAATTACTGAAAAAATTATTATCTGTAAGTGATTATTGACAGTAGGTGTAATCATGAGAGAACTAGTTTGAGCCCTAATTGTTCGTCAATTCTATATGCAATCTGAGGCTATGTTTTCCCTCGACTTCTCAAATCTTGTTAGATATCTAAAACATTCTCAATGTTGGTGTTTGATGCCCTTTTTCATTAGTTGTAGGGAATACTGTATGTATTTCAACATCCGAGAGTACTTGTTGTAGTTTGCTTGGTTATTGATATCTACTACTTAATTACCTGCCAGGATTTTGAGGCATGCAATGGCATCGAGGAAGTTGCTCTTCTTATAAGAGATAAACAAACAGAGGAAAATCTAAGGTTTGTTTGTTTACTTCGGCATGTATCGCCAACTTCGTACCGAGTAAAATTTAATCATAAGTAACACTCCCTCAACATATTCCAGATTTCTAACAGCCATATTCAATCAGGTTGAAATGTGGTGAATTTCTGTTACTTCTCATTGGACATGTAAATGGAAGGGAAAAACCTCCAATGATGACAATACACGAGGATGTGAGGCGATTCTTGGGGGAAAAATCTGCCTCCTTAATATGGGCAGCAAGTCAATTTGGATCAACCCTGGATCCCGAGCAAAGGTTAACGGCTTTGCATATTCAAGCTCGAAGGGTACTCGAGTCAATTGATCTTTACTAAAGCTATTACAAAACAGAGCTTTTGGCATCAACATATACATATTTTATGTGCACTCGTGTCTTTTTGTTGGCAGAAGTTTACAATAATTGAACCTGTTCCGATCTCATTTGTGCTGTTAAGTTATCCAATATGTCGTAAATCTCTTTTGCTCTCTTGTGAGATTTGTCCCTTGCCATAAACACATGTGTCTCATCTTTATCCTCGATCCAACTGCAACCTGGACTTTTAAGCAGTTGTTCGTCTTTCATTCGTTGCCTTATTTTTCTCAATTCATGCCATCTACCCGTAGATGCATATAAATTTGCCAGCATCACATAGTTCCCAGAGTTATCCGGTTCTATTTCAATGAGCTTATTTGCAGCCATTTCTCCCATATCAACATCCCCATAGATAATACAGCCACCAAGCAGAGCACCCCAAACCACTGCATCAGGTCTCATAGGCATTTTGTCGATCAACTCGTGTGCATGCTTGAGTTTTCCTGCTCGACTCAGCAAGTCAACCATACATGTATAGTGCTTTAATGTCGGTTTAACCCCATAAGATCCCATCAAATTGAAAAACTCTAGTCCAGTCGAAACTGAGCCCGCATGAACACATGAAGACAAAACTGCAAGAAAAGTCACTTTATCTGGTGTAAGCCCATTTAACAGCATTTTACGAAAGAAATCGATTCCATCATCCCCATGCCCGTGCATGGCATATGCATTTAGCATGGCATTATGGGTGACAAGATTATGGTTTTTGGTCCCATTGTGGATAAGTTTGGCATACTTCATGATCCCACATTTCACATACGTATCTATCAAGGCAGCTCTTATGTACACGTCCCGTTCGAATCCACACCTCACTGCATATGCATGAATTTGCTTGCTTCTCTCGACAGAAGCTAGCCTCGAGCAGACAGGTATAACTATTCCAACTGTGTATATATCAGGTTTCAAACTTGAAGTTTGCAGATCCGAAAATAGTTTTAGAGCCAACTCATGGTGTCCGTTTTCCACGTAACCTGCAATTATTCCGTTCCATGTGTATATATTCGGTTCAAATCCATCATCTTTCATCGACTCAAGAACAGATTGAATGCTTTGGATTTGGTTGCAGGTAGCATAACCAGAAACGAGGGTGTTCCAAATCACTATATCTTTTTCCTTCACTTGACAAAAGGCCTTTTTTGCAGCTTCAAGATCTCGGCACTGACAATACATGTCCACCAATCCTCCCCCCACAAAAGGATTTGACTGAAAGCCTTTGGCTATGCAATATGAATGTATAGCTTTTCCGAATTTGTGAAAACCTATATCCGCACAAGCTTTAAGAACGCTGCCCAAGGTAAAAGAATCGGGTTCGATTTTTCCACTTCCTATTAAATCCATAAACAATCTCAAAGCCTCGTCGAACATGAGATTATCTACATATCCCGAGATCATCGAGTTCCATGAAATCAAGTCCTTCAACTTCCCCTCATTTTCCATCCACTGAAAAAGATCTTTCGCCTTCGAAATCTCCCCATTTTCACAATACCCCGCGATCATGGTATTGAAAGACACCTCATCCCTCACCGAAAATCTAGAGAAAACCTTGTAAGCACTTTCCATGGCTCCATTCCTCCGGTAGAGATCGACCAATCCATTGACGATATAAGGGCTCGACATAAACCCGTGTCGCATGATATATCCGTACATTTCATTTCCTAACCTCAATTTCCTCAACCTAGCACATGCGGGAAGAACACTCGCCAATATCCTTGCATTCGGCTCGAAACCTGAGGCTCTCATTTCATACACCATCCCAATGGCCTCCGCGTCATGTCCATTCTGCGCAAACCCACCAATCAAAGCACTCCACGTGACAAAGTTCGGTCTCAAATCATTTTCCCCTAACATTTGCTCCAAAAAACTCAACGCTTCGAATACCTTCCCATTAGCAGCACAAGCCGTTACCATGGAGTTCCAAGAAACACAATCCCTCATCGGCATTTTAACAAAAACACTCTCTGCATCGCTCAAGCTCCCGCATTTCCCATACATATCGATTAAAGCATTCCCGACATAATTATGCTGCAAGACTCCAATTTTTGCCGACAACCCGTGAAGCTGTCTCCCTAACTCGACCCCACCATGGGAACTGCAAATCTTTAAAGCCACCGGAAAAATGAAAAACTCCAACACGATATCCTCGAAGAGCAACCTCTCGAAATATGTCAAGGCTTTCTCGTGAAGCCCGTTGACCAAAAGTACGTTTATGATGGTTGTGTACGAGTATAAGTTTCTCTCGGGCATTTTGTCGAACACCTTGAGTAATTGTTCAACACAACCCAATTTCCCATAGAATTTGAGTAGCTTTGTCTGTACAAACTCGCTGCCGTGAAACCCGTTCTTGAGGAGGTGAGCGTGGACCTGTTTTCCAAGCTCGAGGCAGTTGCATGAATCGAGTGCTGAAGCATAGTCGCCGGAATTTAATCCGCCGCCGAGAAAGGGGGAAGTGGTTCGAGTTTGAGAAGGTGATAGGTCTGATTGATGCTTTTCTGTTAATGGTGCTCGCCGGGAGTGTTGGCTGCTGAACTTCGGGAATGAAAGGCGAAATTGGGGAGATGATGGCGGCGCCGGCGGTGGAGGCGGCGCCGGCGCCTGAATTATAGGTTGATGATAGTGGGCAAACATATTCCCCGGTTCTTTGATGAATTGATTAGTCCTTATTTTTGGTAGACCGGAATACAGAAGGGGAGTAAGTTTTATTTTATTTGATACTATTTTTAAATTATTTCTTTGTTTTGTTTAATTATTATTAGTTTTATTTTATTTGTTCTTCATTGAACAAAAAATCAATAGCATAATAAAATATTTTGGGATTTAACACGTATCTCTAATTTATTTTTGTATTCAAAACTTTTTTGATTAATCTTACACAATCACATATTATATACTGGTACAACAACAATGTGATTTAACGAGTGTTTGTCAAAAATATTATATTGAAATTATTTAAAAATGGAAGAAATAGTTTTTCTTATTTGAATTTTGAATATTTTTATTGATAAATTTTGTTCATTGATATATACTTTTATTATTTTCAATTCGTATTAATAGAAAATTTAATTTTATATTAAATAAAATACAATAAATTATATTTTATGTATGCAAAAGATAATTAGTCGATATACTTTATATTAAACAAATACAAAAGTTCAGAAATTTTTAAATATATTTTATTATAAACTAGTCATGTGTATTATAATTTTAAAAGTTCTAAATATAAACAGAATTCAGATATTATTTCAAATTACAAAAAAAATTGACATATACAATCAAAATTTAATACAGAATTACAAACCACGAATCATTTTTCACAAGATTTTTTTTTTTTTTTTGGCATAGGATTAACTTTAATTCTACAAACCTCCTAACAGGTCCCATCACCATTAGTGCCGACGCTCAGCTGAAAAATAAAGTAATAATATAAACTAGAAAAAAAAAAATACGATAAACTAAAAAAAAAATTATAATAAGAGAGTAAAAAAAATTCGGAAAAGGAGCAGAAAGAATTAGTGCGTAAATAGAAAATTAGGAATAATGGTGGTGGGCCCCATTAATAGGTCTGATGGGTGAGTGTGAGGAGGATAATCCTCAAGAGCACGCCTGCCGGTAAGGAGAATGTCTGTGGGCCCCACCAAAAAACAGTTTCGTGGAGCACTGTGTTTTTCCCCTCGGGTCAAGTTAGGTTAGCCACGTGTTTGCATGTTGTCGGATCAATATTTAAAGTGTATATATATACGCGTTTGGATGAGATGGTTGGGGTCTCTTCCAACTTAATCAGTGGTCTCGTGTTCGAGTCCTGAGAATGCAGCAGTGTTAAAACTCTTGAGGGAAAGTTTTGCCACCCTTGTGGTCCTACCCGGCTCAGTTCCAGATTAGTCGGTTTCCCTGTGGATCCAGAAACCGAAATGTTCCTGTACCAAAAAAAATAAAAATATATATATATAATTACTATATCATTTTTAAATTTTTTACTTAGTTAACTAGTTAATTAGCCTTTATTGAGCTTGTCGAATTGATAAACGAGCTCAAATTGATCTTTAATTCTTATCCAGCCGATTTATAGCCTCAATCAACCGAATATTTGAAAAATTATATATATATATATATATATATATATATATTGTATCTCAAATTCGGTTAGTTGATTAAATGAGCGCGGGTCGAATAATACTACTGATGTTAGGCTTATTTCTTGTACAAGTGCACTTAAGCTACATCTAATAATTTTATGTCATGCTATAACATAATCATTATATTTAGATCTTGGTTAATTTATGTATACACATCCACTATGCACAAAAAAAAATATTGTATTTTAGCCATGACCTATGATACGAATAGTCACTATGTTAATTTTCTAAATTTAGACACCAATTTTGAGGTCAAAATTATAATCATGCGCTTGTTGACCACAACACAATTTGTCACATGCTGACATGTAGTAAATATTGTTGAAGGGACATAGTTTTTTCACGTATATTTTTTTTTTTTTTTTTTTTTTTCTGAAAGGATGGTGAGTGTGGGCCCCCTTTCACAACTTTAAGTCATGGAGTAGTCCAATCCAAAATATTCTAACCTAAATAATGTAAATTGTTACATGTATTATGACGTCATGGATCGTGTAAATTTTGGGATGTAAGAAGTGTTCAATAAACAGGTGATTTTCTCTTCATACGGAAGATTTGGGCACCTTATTTTATTCAAAATATTTGGCTCATTTCATGTTTTGTCTACTTTGGATTGTGTAAATACCAAATACATTATCTTTTTTTATTTTGTTGCGCTTTTGTGTAATTTGAAATTAATTTTAGTGACACGAGATTTGTTCAATAATAGTGTTTTAGTAATTAAAACTTTTGTATGTTGAGTAGATTCATCTCTAATGTCTCATTAAGTTCTTGAGGATGTAGTGAAATTACTTGTGCTCGTAGAAAATGAGATTTGACCTTTGTTTCTAAACACTATATATAAACAGCTCCGAAAGAATTAATAAAATTATTATATTAGTGAACACGGATTGCAATTAGTTGTAAAACCGAATTGAGTTCGAGCTCTTGATACTGAGCTTTTATAGAAACTTGATTAGTTAACTAAACGAGTTCGACTAGTCGATCAGTTTTACCCAACCGAATCATGTATAATCCCGAAAAACATTAGTTATGTGCCTTAATAAGCAAAACTAATCGAACAAACTCAGCTTGTTAACTAAACGAGCTTTAAGTAAATGAACTCGAGTTTGACTCATTTGATGTTGAGTGGAGCTCAATAGTCTCATTTTGTTTGCAACTCTTAAGTGCAATTAGTAGCCATTAATTTTTCTGATTACATGTTTGACTAGAAGTGCACATAATTTATTAATACACGGTTCATGCGTAATGTTGAATGCATAACATTTTTTTTTTTTGTATAAAAAAAGGACTTTATTAGGAATATAAATGTAATTCATCTCTATAGCATAACACAATGAACAACTTTCCTTTTTTTTTTTTTTCCTATTATATTTTGTCTTTAGAAAAATCAGTTTACTTACAATGGTAATTACTAGTGGATAGTACAGTAGTTCTACCCATGTGCTGTGAAGTTATGAATCATGGGACTAACACTTTGTTATTTATATCTATAATTCTATGTATATCTACAAAATCTGACCCCAAATCTTGCTTTAATTTACTCATCAGTATGCTTTTAACAGATGGGAGAATCTTAGGGCATGTTTGTTTATGGACTTTTTCAATCCAATTTTTTCAACTCAAATATTTAACTCAACTTTAACTCAACCCCACTATCTTTAATATTATTCATACAATTAA
>CACSLK010011299.1:4399337-4409558 GCA_902706635.1 Striga hermonthica | reverse complement strand
TAAATAAAATAAAATTGAAGCAAAAAATCAATAATAATTAATATTAATAATAAAGTGTGGGAAATTAATTAGTCAAAGAATTGAAATCCAGCCATTAATAATAAACTAATATTGCTTAAAAGATGTATCTTGGTGCTATGAATCATCAATCCCACTAATTAAACTCCACATTAAAAAAATCCACAGTGAAGGCAATATGTACCATATAATATTATTTAATAATAATGAATATAAAATAATATTAAATAAGAACAAGTGCAGCAAAATCTGTCTTGGAGTACTACTACATATAAAAAAAATATTGATTGAACAGAAGAAAAATGAACAAAAATATGCAGAAACACAAAGCATATATTTAATTGCAGTTTTCACATGGATTGAACTACAAAATAATTCTCAAATTGGAACTAATAAATTTAACCAACTCCAAAACAAAAATATATCAAGATAAATCAAAATATTTTGTCAAGCAAGTTGGAACTAATAAATTTAACCAACTCCAAAACAAAAATATATCAAGATAAATCAAAATATTTTGTCAAGCACTGTGCAGAAAAAACAATAAATGCTACACATAAGAACAACTTCCAATCATGCTATAGACAAAGAACACTAGTTCAATTTCTAACTTTTACCAAAATCTAAGCCAAGAATATGAAAGAAAATATATATATTAATTTTACAAGAAAAAAAAAANNAAAAAAAAAAAAAAAAAAAAAAAACAGCCATTTTCATATGACAAGACATGATGAAAGCAAGCAAAATCCTGCAAAAACAACACAAGAAACCCAATACAAAGAAGCAAGTGTGATGAAAAAAGAAAACAAATCAGTAAAAAAAAAAGGGATAAACAACATGTGAAGACAAACCTATCTGTTAGTTCTGATCACACCATACCATGAAAAAAACAAATACAAAACAAAATAGATCATCAAAACACACAAATCCCCTCACCATGTAAGAAAATTAAACCAAATCAACACCAAAAAAAAAACCCATAAAAAAAAAGAAATAAAACACACAAAATATTCTCCACATGATCATCATTATTTACTAATAACTTATTTCTTATTTTTTTTTTTCCCCACAATTTTATCCTTTTTTCACCATGATGATGTGCCTCCAGCTAGCATCCCACTCCAAAACCCATTTGCTTCAACTTTACCATCCTCAAATTGCTCATCACCACCTTGTTGCCTCTCATGATGATCATCACCAAAAGTAAAAAGGCCAAAATTCTTTGATGATGATGATGATGTTGATCCATTCACATGACCCAAAAGCCCACCAATCTCAAGCCCATCACCCGAAACAAGCCCACCGGCCGATCCGTAAACCGGGCTCTGACCCACGTAATTCCCCGCCTTCAAAAGCTCCATGACCGGCGCCGAAGAAGAAAAATTAGGGTTTTGCGGCCGAACATCATAACCGACAAACTCCGACAACCCAATGCTGTACTGGGCCGGATTATAGGCCAGATTCAGATCCTGGCCCTCATGATGGCCGAAAAACTTAGGGTTTGGATCCGAGAAATTTTCCGGGCCGAGACTTTCAGGCCCAATCCCAATTGAGGCCGCTTTCTTCGCCAACGATGACGGTGATGAAGAGTTATAAGACCTTTTGTTCTTCCGTGAGCCGCCGCCCACCGGAACATTCCTCAGTGTGCCGCCTTGTGTCCAGTACCTTCTGCAGGTTTTGCAGAAGTACCTCGGCTGAGAAAGGCTGTAATTGTTGTAATAACAGAATTTTGTGTTTGTTGAGTTGCATCTCGGACAGTTGATTGCTTGCTCCTTTTCGGGCCTTGGCTTTTTCTCAGCTGCTGGTTTTGTAATATTCTGACAAAAAAAAATAATAATAATAATTTTGAAATTGTAGATACTTTTAATTTGGAGAAGATAATTTTTGTGAGAGAATAGAGATTTATTTGCTTATGTTATTTTCTTTTATATATATATATAGATGACAGAGAAGAAGAAAAAAAAAAGTTAAAGGGAATTTGAGGAGATGATGCTTTATTATTAAGCTCCAAACAGATGGAAACAATTGAGTAAAAAACACTGATGTAATGAAAGCATGCAAGAAAAAAAAGATAGATAAAAAAAAGGTGAGATATATTTTGAATTGATTGAATGAACTCTAATCAACAGCTGGGTATATGGTATAAAGCAAACATCATCACCTTTAGAAATGGTCATCCAAGTTCCAACAAAACTAAAGTAAAGCAAAAGAGAGAGAGAGAGAGAGGATTAGCCCTAGGAAAAATAAAAAAAAAGGCAAAAAAGAAAAAGGAAAGGGAAAGAAAAAGAGATGTTGTCATGATATCATGGAGAAAGAAAGAAGAAAGAGAGATGAAAAAAAAAGCATGTTTTTCAGCTTTACCTGTGTCCACTGAGCAGTATCCATAGCACCAACAGGAAGAGAAAAAAAGAGAGAGAGAGAGAGAGAGATAAATGAAGAGAGAGAAAAGAGGTAAAGGTTTATGAGAAGGTGGTCTTAAAAGCAAGAAAGCTACTACTTGGAAGAGGTTGTGTTTGGCGGTTGCATATGTTTGCTTGTGACCCGCCCGCTGCTAGTGGGGGGGGGAAGGGAATTGAAGGGAACATATAATGTTTTGTCCACTTGTTGTTTTTACTTTTTTCTTTTTTATTTTTGCAACAATCATCTCAAAATTACAACAATATTATGTGGATTACAAATTTTAAATAAAATAAACAAAATTAACTAAGATCATGTTTTTGGATGAGGTTTTAGCCATTGTTTTAAAATATACTTGTCATACCGGTCTAGTCACCGGTACGCGGTATTATTGGTTGGACCGGTAATATCAGTGGTATTACTACTGAATTAGCAAATATAATGATATATATATATAAATATACATAAATAATACTAATGCAAAAAAGTAAAAATATATAATACTAAATGCAAAAAAAAGTTCGATTTGATTCGTTTATAAATATTAATGAATCGAACACGAGTCCTAACAAGCAATAAAATCAGACTTTAACGAGACAAGCAATAGAAAAATATATTAAAATTGTGTTTTAGAGCCTTAACGAGCTTATAATCGAGCTCGAATTAGGTTCGTTTATATATATTAATTAATGAGTCGAACTCGAATCTTAACAAATAAAAATTGAATTTTAACAAGATGAATTATGGAAAAATATATAAAATTTAGCTTTCAACGTACACAAAAATAATCTTTTTTAGCCTTCACGAGTTTGGTTCGTTTATAAATATTAACGAGTCAAACTTGAGTCTTAATAACCAAAAATAGAGTTTTAACGATCATTTTGAACCTTAACAAATCTTGTCGATCCGATCTGAACTCAATTCATTAATGGAATAAGTTATGAATGAGCTGGAAATTAACTCGTCGAGCCGAGTTGAAAATTACAAGCTGACTTATTTAATCTAACAATTCTATGTGTGAGAATTTAAGGGCTATCCATGTGGCTCTACCAGAAATCAAGAGCTAAAAGGCAATAAACGAATTTTTCGTTTTAAAGGGAACTAGGCTCATCATTGCACCATTTAATTTACTCCAAACTATATTTTATGGAACATACTTGGACTTTATTGTTTATAGTATTATTATTTTGTGTAATGTTTAATATTTTAATTTTTGGCATTTCAAAAATAATTTTGATTATTAATGAAAGAACGCATAGAGGCAGTGAGACGTTCACCCAAAGAGATTTTTTATTTTAATTTGCTTCAATTTTTATTTTTGGTGTTAGAACATACTTGCAAACTCCATTTACTCTCATATATCATACGTTTTATAATGCAATTCTTGAGTATTTATAATTCACAATTTTTTTATTTTTTTTTTATTTTTTTTTTGTGTATGATTGGTATAATGTAATGAAAATTAATAGGAGTAGACTGAGTTGAATAATGGAATTAACATGAGAAATTAATGAAACAAGTTTTCCATTGATTTTATTGATATACACAAGGAATAAAACGTGAATGAAACTAATGACATTATCATTCTATGTTGTCATTTATCACTATTTTATAGAAAAAATAATGTTTATATTACTATTTTTTTTATTTTTGACAATAATAAAATTATATTATTTCTTACAAAAATATACTATATTTTAATAAATATATTTTTGTATAGTTATACTCATATATATTATATAATAAATTAGTGAATTGTGTATTCATATGCATATTAACTAAGACAAATATATCATTACATAAAATCCTATAAAAGCATATGTGATTGAATATTCTTTTATATTATAATAAAATTAATTATGAATAAATATATAATATCTGACGTATAAAAATAAAATAATATCCTTCTAATTATTTACAAATGCATTTTTTTGGTTTTATTTTTATATAAGTATTTGATGTACCTAATTAAAACATGAATGATAAATAAAAATAAGTTTTTAAACTTTAAATTGAAATTAATTTTTTAAATTAATTTTATTTAATTATTTTTACTCATTATTTATAGTATATATTATATATTTATTATTATTATTATTATTATTATTATTATTATTATTATTATTATTTGTTAATTTTATTTTTTGGAAACTTGATTCCTACAAATATTGGAATGAGAAACCATTGTATTAACTATAGAATGACTAATCATATGGAAATAAGTTTTGCATTTTCCATTGGATTGATCATTATTTTCAAAAAATAAATATACCAATCATGAGATAAAAAATGAGTAAGAAAATAATAATTTAATTCTCATGTCATTCCATCATATCAATCATGTCGTCATTACGGCTTGCCGTTTAAATTCAAGCAATCCTATATACGTGACCAAACAAAAATAATGATTATAAAATAAACGTAAAATAAGGATCGAATCGTCTAAGCAGCTCGTTTTACTTAGTCATGGTTATCATAATTTGATGGACCGAATTAGGATCCGAGCATGATTATAAGTAGATACGATAATTATAAGTGAACATTAATGTGAAATTGCCAACCCATTAATTGGAAAAATAATTTGTACAGACAGAAGAAAAATAAAATAAAAAAATACCGCACATTCCAGAAAATCATCGAGTTTAATTGCCGTTTAAATTCAACTCATGCATGTTTCAAATTTCGTTTTTCTTTATAATTTGATTTGATATCCAATTTTCATCCTGACTGTATTAATTGTGCATTACTATAATTAGTTTTGATTAATAATTTGAATTAATGTGAACCAAAAACAAGGTAGCATGAGCAAAATTAAATATTATGAATGGATAAAAAGTCACCATCAATATCGTGATAATAATGGACCAAGTAAAAAGGATTAATGCCACTAAATTTTTTAATGAAAATTAATTTGATCAGCAGATTATTATTAGGTTCAATTTAGTATAAGCTGATGCAAATTTTTTCAAGGACAAAGTCACCAAAATATATTGAATGAATCCCAAAGTCAGCAATGCAATATTGTATGTGTGTGTATTTTTTTATTTTTATTTATTTTTTTAAATTTCACATGATAATAGATCTTTAATTGGATATTATATACAAATTCATTTTTAAGACAACCTAAAGTTAACTTGTCATAAAAATGTATATTTTTAAAATATGCCGTTAGACTTTCCCATATCAAGATCTATTATTTTTGTATTATCGCTGCAGTTGCCAGCTTTACATTTACATTTCCTGCTTTTATTTTTGGGTTTTCGTTTGACTTGATATATATCAGACATTGACATGGTGGCCTTCTGACATTTCAACCTGTTTAGAGCCTTTTATATATACACATGTTGGAATTTTGGCCTTAACCTCGCACCCTCATGGGGTGTTGTTTGAAAAAAAAAAAAAAAATGCCGTTTTCTAATAAAATTTTGCAATCTTGTAAAATAACTATGTGGAGTGTTAACACGTAATCTACAAGAGATTATACATATACATTTGCTGCCTAGCTAGGGGTTTTGTCAAACTCAAGCAATTATTGTAGGATATAGTTGCATTGGAATTTTCCAATGACCCAGTTTGTCTAATGATCTTATGAATACTAGATAGCCATTATCCTTGATTATTAAAAGCAAGTAATTAAGAATTTTGAACCAAATTAAGTGATAATCATCATTTCCCATTTATTTTTTTCTTCGGCATGCACTCTATAAGATTAGTCTTCCTCACAATCAAGTAAACAACCGTAGATTTAAGTAAAACGGAGTCAACAACCAATGAGACAGCTCCATGTAAGGTTGCCCCACATAACTTTAATGTGGAACACCCCCATATGAAGTTGTCTCATTAACTGTTGGCTCTGTAACGGAGCCAACAGTTGGCTCACATTACTGTATGAAATATATTTAGATTGTACTGGCCTAAAAAAAATATTTTAATTCATTTAAATAAAAAGAAAATACAATAAAAAACATATGCCAGTGCTTGGACGGCCCATCTCAAAAGCTGACCGTGGTCTACTAATATGCAATGTTTCCCATGTCAAAATTAATGATAATGAGAGGGCAATTACTAATTAGCCTTTTCATTCAAAATTATTATTAAGTTGATCTTGTTTACATTTACAAATACAAATAAAATATGATATCTATTATATGTGTATATAATGTTTAAAGTTATAAGTTAAATAATGAGGGCAAAATTTCAAAATTGGTCCTATAACTTGGCCACTGTCCAAAAAACCACCCCTATATTGACCACTTTCAATTTAGGTCCTATAATTTGTAAATTTCATCAATTTTGGTCCTTTTTATCCGGATCCTGGATTAAAAAGTGACGTGGCATGACGTGTCATTTTTTTAAGGTTACATGGCGTGATTATGATCTACGTGGCACGTCAATTTTGGTCCTATAATTTGTCGATTTCATCAATTTTGGTCCTTTTTTCATGCCACGTCACTTTTTAATCCAGGGTACGGATAAAAAAGGACCAAAATTGATGAAATCGACAAATTATAGGATCTAAATTGAAAGTGGTCAATATAGGGGTGGTTTTTTGGACAATGGCCAAATTATAGGACCAATTTTGATTTTTTACCAAATAATGAGTATTTTACATTTAAATTTTCTTATAATTTGTAAAAGTAAACAGTATAATTATAAATTGCATAAGCTATTTACGACATAAATTGTACTAATAATATTTTTGTGTATATTGAGAGATCGAGACTAACTAATTGATTGTAATTATTATTATTATTGTTTTTAGTATTGTTTTTTTTTTCCAAAACGATAGATTATATTATAAATCAAAATGCACAAATGTGCGAATACACAGCAGCCAACGGCTGAATACACAACAGCCAATAGCTGAAGAAGTGGGAGGACAGGTCCGAAGACCACCTAGAGACCCGGCTAGCAACGGTAGAATAAAACTCCCAACTAAACTAACCAACTAAACCAACTAAAAAACAACAAAAACCACAAAACAACTAAAAAGACCGCAACGCGGTAATACCCGAGTGTCGGATCCCAACAGGATAATAAAAGTGACACTCGGGTTCACTGAGGCCAACGACCCAAACCTAAAACACGAGACAACTAACAGAACAACACAACCTAAACAAAAAACACTAAAAACACAAAAACCAATCTACAACTAAAAGACATCCCTTCCTCAGCAGAGACCTCCAAGATTGCCAACGAACAAAGCGACTACCGGAGAAATCCAAAGCACAGGAGCTCCGCTCACCAGTGCCGAAGGACTAGCGAACCCGGAGACCCAAGCCCCGAAACATTCCCAGAAGCCGACCCTCAGTACTCCAACCGCAGAAACCACACGCATCCCCAACCCGTCAAACATCTCAAGCCGAGAGTCGAGCCGACCCGAAATCACCATAACCACAGCTCATTCGGAAGCCGTACAACAACCCAAAACTCAAGACAAAGAGCCGGGGAATTGACAGTTCCCAGCCCAGCCGCCCCACCCAAACAGATTGAACAAGCTACAACCCGCCGGAAAAGATAAGGTACCCGCCGATCGCAACCAAAAGAAAACCGAGACAAATCAGCGAAACAAGAAGGCAGCCACCACACAACATACAGAAGCCGTGCAAGAAACTCATCTCCCATAGTCGCCAAAATACCGGCGGAACGGACCCGAGCAAATCGACGGTGAGAAAGTCCCGAAGGCCAATCGAACGTACCCTAGAACCAGCGCGAAGCACCGAGCCAATCGGTCCGACCACGGTGACCAAGACCTCCCCCACTCACCTGCCACCGTCCCCCGTCCAGCCCAAGACCGTCGAAGCTCTGGAAAGGCGAACGCAGAAAGGGGATCTACAACCCTAGGAGAATCCGACGGCGAAGGTCCGAACCAGAGGGACGAGGCCGAATCGTGGGGGATTGGTGGAGCACGTTCGCCGACTATCTCGAACTACCGCCGGGGGAGAGCCGGATGCGCGAGCAGAAAACCAAGGGCGGCGATTTGTACACTGAAGGGGAGAACGAGAGAGAGGCACGTTTTTAGTATTGTTATTAGTACTGATATCCATGTACAACATGAGTATGTTGAGTTAATAAATATATGTGTGAAGTTATTTATGTCTAATACCAAACTTAACTCCAAATAAAAAATAAGATAAAAACAACATCACGAAGCATAGATTTTCGTCATGTCAGTATCCGAAGCATGAGAATTTGCCACCTAGGCTCAACACGTTTTGAATTAATATATAGGGAGGGATAGTCGGCCCAACAAGAATCCTCGTATGTTCTCATATGTTTACCTTCCCTCCACTTACGAATCATCGGAGTACCAATTTTCCTTTCTTCTTCTTCTTCCATCGTTCTCATCTTTGTCCTCCTAAACAATTTGTTTTTTTAATTTGTACTTTTTAATTATATTGATTTTCAGAAGTCAGTAGTTCAATTTCCAATTATAAAAGACTATACCAAAATGCGCGGTGTCTTAATTCATTTAGCCTTAGCTAAGATGCTAAAAGACAATTGGTTGCTCGATTGTACAGAAATGAATAGGACAATAATAGTGTTCGATAGTTTGATTTTATGTGTTAATTGTAAGGTGCTATTGTTAAATAAAGAATGTTCATCCTCTTGACAGATTTATTGTTACAAGCAAACCAAAGCCAGCCAACAATAAGGCTATTGATCTCCTGCAAAAAATTTCTTAGATCAAATAGGAAACAAAGTTGAGTCGGAGGGAAAAATGTTGGAAGGCTGCTTCGAGTGTTGTCCTAAGTCGAAAAGATTAAGGAGTTTGAGGATGAAATCAAATCTAGAAGAAAACTTGTCTCGGTGAGTTTTCTTCTAGACTTGACTACTCATGAGTAGTACAGAATCAGGCAAACGCAATGCTTGTACTCGGTTTATAATATTAATTATGATAATGCTAGTTTGTAAAACAATTGCCGATTGACGACTTGTATCCTGCAGCTGACAGCTCGTTCCTAACGTATGCCCGATCAATGAGAAAAAGGTTTTTTTGGCGACTGATTACAAAATGTATAATTTACAACATTGATGCTAATTTAAATATTTTGTTTGACGGTTTCTTTCTTGAGCTGAAATTACCATTAGTTACTTTTTCATCAGCATTGTTCCTTGGAGGATGTAGCAAGCAAGATCACCGGACAAAAAAGAATAAACACGACTTCAATGGATTGAGTAAGACGCTCGATCCATTAATACTCACCATGGTAGGTTGAATTCATATGTTGCTGACAATTTTATTCAATTCGTTTGTTGATTTTTTTTTTTTTTGTCATTCGTTTCTTATTGAGCTGTCTTTAACGATTACGTCAATGAGTTCATGAGTCAACGGAAAATGAAGTATGATCGTCCCTTTACTCGGTTTGCTCTATTGTGCCAAAAAGAAAGATGAGGTTACTGATTATCAGCTTTTGTGGAGTTCTTTTGATGAAAAGATGAGCCTTATTTTGTATTAACAATGTAGATGAAATTTGCTGACTAGTTTAGTTACTGACTGGGTAAAGATGCTCACAAATCCTATGATGGTGTTTGTTAATGATGTTAGAAAAACAGTTTGTACTCTGTAGTAGAACATCAAAAGTACTGAATACCGTTATAATAATAAGACTAAATTGCATATAAAAGCACCACCTTTCATGTTTTTGCAATTTAATCACCACCTTTGCAATTTAGCAATTTAATACACCACTTTAGTTATTTTTTGCAATTCGAATCACAGGGCCCAATTTTGGGCCTGTTCTGGTGACGTGGAGGCCCGTTCTGCTGATATGGGTGTTTCCACGTGTCAATGACGTGGCATTT
>CACSLK010011299.1:4337733-4353822 GCA_902706635.1 Striga hermonthica | reverse complement strand
TGATATTAATATTAATAATAATAATATTGATATTAATATTAATATAAATATTGTTTTTGTTATCCAATTATTACTAAACTGTAACATAATCAACATTATTATTACATTCTCCATAATATTCATTAACTTCCCCATCAACAACTAATGTTCAGGAAAAGACCATCAAAGCTACCATAAAAGCAGCCTACGTTTTTAGTATGATCTATTTTATTAACAGTGTGCTTGGGAGTCCCAAATTAACCTTTTTTGATAAAAGTAATAGTAACTACAATAAAGGAAATTCTACAGTTCTATTACGGAATCATTCCGTAGGATTTAGTTGATTTCATAATGATCTAACGGTTAAAAACTCCAGCGAAAATGGTTCTGTAACGGGACCGTAGCATTCCCTATAATAAATAACTTTATCTTTTTTTTATTAATATATTATTATTAACTAAATTTATTTATCATGCCTAATGCATGAAATAAGTTGGAGATATTATTATAATATAGAACCAATAAATCCTACATCTAATGAAATTTATTTTTTAAAAAAAAAATAAAGTTTATATGATAATCTAAAAAAAAACTTCTATTTTATTTTTACATTTTTAAATATGAAACCTTCAATAAACATCTGTATATAATATGTTGGCACTGCGTTAGAGCTAATATTAATTTAAACTGATAAGTTCAAACATGATTTATGAAATGAGATTGAATGCGTATTCATTTTATATTCCTAAATATTTAAGATACTGACTTATGCATAAAAAACAAATCATTTGGAATGTAAATAATTAGCTCTGTAAAATGTTACCCGGGCTGCAGCCCAGTTAAGTGAACACATGGCTCTGCCCCTGTAAATATTAAATTTATCGTATATCAAAGATTTTCAATTTAAAATATAAGTATATACAATTAAAATTAAACAAAAAGATCTTTATACCAACCTTTAAACATAAAAAAAATAAAAAATATCAGGTAAAATTGATTTATGAATTCAAAGAAGCCATATTATGTATGGCATGAGCCACAGATTTATTATAAATGAGCACAAGTTCAAATCTTGTGTATATTTTATTTTATTTTTTATTTTTATTCTTTTAAGGAAACTATAGATAAGTTTAAATCTTTTGTAAATAATTCAATAAATAACTTTCTCCAACCAATATTATTTGAGGAATTTGCATTACATACAATCATATCTTATTTATATAACATTTTTACACCTATTTTAATTTTATTTATAAAATAGCTAATTCAACCCTAAAATTTTATAAATATACCTGATTTTCAATCACAAACAGTTCAACCGTTATTAAGGAATGTAGAACAACTTATTTGTGATTAGAACATTAATTGAGTCTTTGATATATCCTTACCAAAAAAATCGCCCCTAATCTTCATCCCCTACCACCATTATCTGCCATCAAAACCCCATGTTCTCCATCTCTTCAAGCATTTTTTTTCCCAATTCCCACATCCAAAAAAAAAACGAACAACAGTGCCAATGAAACACCACAAAGAAAGTCGAGTTCACGGCTTCATATAATCCATTCCTTAATAAAACCAAACCTCGTTCAAGGAAAGCTCAATTTTGAAAAAAAATAAAAACAATATGAACCCTCATCTTAATCAGAAGGTTGCCGGTAAAGCTATAGTTCAAAAGCATAGTTCATCTCCCGATGATTTTCTCACCCTAGGCGATCCAATAATCGTTCTCCATGGAATCGACGAAGGAGAAGAGGGTTATTTTCAGGAGGATGATTTCCTAAATTACTGCCGGAATAAGAGGGTTTCTGCGTTGCCATGATCGAGGGAGATGATTGGTTGGTTGCAGGAAAATTTAATGTTGTTTCCATTTTTTATGGATATTAGACTATGTGTAGATCAGTTAGTACGTTGAATTCGCCGACTTTGGATTGTAGTATATGTACAATATATCTACGGTATATGTACAGTATATGTTCACTGCCGTATATGTTGCGTGTATTTACATGCAATATATGTGGTGTGTATAGGGAGTATATGTTCAATATATTAGAAGATTTTTTTTGTAATATATGTCATGTGTATAGGGAGTATATGTTCAATATATTAGAAGTATTTTTTTTTACAAGTGCGTTAAATAGATAAATAAGGTCTTTGTGTTGTGTACATGTGGTTTATTTTTTTAAGAAAATTGTTTACAAAGCATAAAAGTAAAATAAAACAATACGTAAACTCCACATATACTAAAAAAAATATTCAAAAATTGATTTAAAACAAGCATAAACTGTCTTTTTTTTATATCTATGGTTTATATTCAGTATATTTTTGGTATATGTACGGTTTATATGTAGTAAAATCATGGAATATACATACAATACATATACCAACCATTTTTTTATAGTTTATTTTATGTATCTATATATATATATAATTGCTGGCATGTAGCATTAAATAAAACTTATTTAATAAAACTTCTAATGTTTTCCCTCTATTTTCGGTTACAAAATTTGTTATTAATATTTTTTACTTCTCACATTAATACATCTTAATGAGTGTTATCATGTAAGTTTCTATATAATAGTTATTGCTAATAACAACTAATAATAATTCACAATAAATATAAATTACATAATTATAAACAATTGTTTCAAGTTATGTATTTTAACATCAATATTATCTTTTTCTTTTATATCTCATAAAAACTTTCTTTAAAAACAATTAGTAAATTAATAATACCATAGTTAAACAACTTTAAGATCTTATAAACAATTATTTTTTAATAATAATAATAATCAAATTGTTATTATCTAATGATAATAAACAAATGTTCATAATAATAAATCGTTAATTTATTTTTCCTAATGATCAAATTTTTGAAAATTTAATATGTTAATTATCCATAATTTTATTATTAAATTCTTAAATATTACTTACTAATATTTTATTACATATCTGTGCATGTGCACAGGATATCTACTAGTATATATTAAATATAAAGTCAGGTTTTCATTCTATATACATAAAGCAATTATTATTTTTTTTTTACTGGATATCATGCGGGAATTAGGGGATTGAGGGGTTATGTAACTGCTTTTAAACTTATATGCATTAAAGAATCCTTATTTAGGTAGATTTGTAATTATTTGGTTATCAATAGTATAATTATAATATTTTCTATTTCATGCCGGAAACATAAAAATTTCCCGCTCGGCCCAACAAGGATCAACCCATATGCCCCAGTCTTAGTAAAGTTCCAAACATTGATTTAGGGCAAATCGGAAAACCAATTCCCCTCTCTCTCTCTTCGATTTATCCCAATATTTGTTGTTCTTCGATAAAAAACACTTCCATAAGCAACTACCTTATCGTTTTCTTACAAAATAGAGCTATGTCTACTGGCAAGGACCGAGATAAGGACCAAGTTTTTCGAGATACATTAGAGGAAATTAGACAGTCAGACGATTGTCTCTTGTTTTCACCTGGCCCTGATTTCGCCGTAGCTTGCTCCTGCGACGACTGCCGCCTCAAAATCACAAAGCTGAAGAAGTTTGAGGACGAGTTCAAGTTTAAACGAAAACTTTCCCGGGTGAGTTCTGCAGAAATTATAATCAATCAATAATATTTGCCCTAGTTTCTTCTATTGTTTATTTATTTATGAATTTTGTTTTCTTCAAATTCGTGAGCAGGATTACTGTAGCCAACTGTACAAGGCTGAGGATCTTTGTGTGGGACTTGTTAACACCGCTAAGTGGACATTAGACATGCTCAATTCGCTTTTCCGACAACTTGAGTCATTATCTGAGGTAATAATTTAATGATTCCCTTGGTATTCATTGCCTTTTACTGTATAAATAGCTTTTTTTTTACCTTTTAATTATATTGATTTCTGAAGTCAGGAGAATCATTTCCACTTGAAAAAGATCCCTCAGCTGCTAAAATGGTCGTCTTCTTACATCAGTTTCTTCAACTACTAAAAGATAATGAGTTGGTTGGTAAGGCGGAGGTCATTGAATATGATAATTATCATATTCCAGATGGAATCGCCACTGGGGTAAGATATTATGTTTGAATATTGTGATTATCTTATGCTTAAGTAGATTAATCTAATTTTATTTTTCTTCATATGGTATGTTGACTGTGTATATTTAATATATTGTATCTTGATTCTTTTCTCCCAGTATTTATTTGTCCTATCCCCCTGACATTGTATAAGTGCGGGTTCTATCCTCCTGATTTTTTTGCTTGCTGTTTTGTGGCCACGAGCTTTCAAACTCTTTCCCAGGACACAAAATCAACTAAATCATATTTTATCTTCTAAGTTCTTATTGGGATTGGATTCCTCATTTAAACCGGGGCGTTTTACTATCCAGTAATGATATACCCTGTAATGGGTAACTTGGGCATGAATGGTATATATGCTCTAACTCAAGGGGTCTGTGGTAGTGTGTATATATGCTATATTTGAAATTGTATATATCTTCTTATTGAGTAGATTGATCTTTATTTTCGTATTGTAGGTAGATTGTGTATATTTGTACATATTTTATTTTGATTCTTTTTTCCCACTGTAAACATTGAGTGGTTGTCCTAATCTTTTTCTGATGATTCTCTTCTCTCTCTGACATTTTCAATCTCAATTAAATGTGATGTGCTATTGGAAACCGGTGGTCATCAGTTTTTCTTTTGGAAGGGAACTAAAGCTAACAATGAGGCTTCTCCTCTTCTCCAAGAAATTTCTAAAATAGAAGAGCAGAAAAAGAAACTAGCTGAAGAAAGTGGGAAGTCGCTCGATCCTTCAATTTGCAAACGGTACATCCAATACCAGATTGAGGTAAAGATTATTTACCTATAGTGGTTTTTTTGATTTTTTACCTATAGTGATTTTTTTTTTTTTACATTTCAAATTGGGCTAATTGTTGTGTTTATGATTATAATTACCATAGTTGGTAAAGCAATTTCCGATTGAGAAATTGTACGCTGAGGCTGACGAGCTCATTCATAAGTTTTGTCCCATCTATGAGAAGAAGGTAATGCTGGGAGAAATTTCTGTATATATTGCTAAGACTAGTCGCTCTATTGTTAGAGAAAGAATGAGTTTCTGGCGACGAATTGATGAGGTATAACATTTAGTTTTAAAACTGCTCGTAATTTTGTTTTAGATGACTTTCTTTGATCTTAAAATCTCTTCTTTAATCAATTTTCATAAGCATCCATCCTCTGAGGAAACGGCTAGGAAGGGCCAGAGTAAAACACACATGTCGAATGGATTGGACAAGACTCTCGACTTGTTGCTCACCATGGTATGTTGTTGATCAATTGTATTTAATCACTTCTTTATCTTGTTTTCTCCAATCTTTTTTTTTCTGTTTGTTTTATTGAGTGGTCTTTAATGATTAGGTCGATGTGTTCAAGAGCCAGTGGAAAAGGGAGTACGACCCTTTCTTTACTCGCTCAGATCCTAAAAGGCAACGGACTATTAGTACCTAGCTGTTGCGCCAAATTGAAAAATGGGATTATTTGGTCCTGTTTAAATTAAATAAGTTCTTTTTACAAAGCACCCATTAAATATAACCTTTATATTTATAGTTTTAGTTTTGTAAATTAAGTAATTCAATTAAAAATAACATACTGTAAATTATGTTGTTTAAATTAAATAAGTTCTTTTTACAAAGCAACCATTAAATATAACCTTTATATTTATAGTTTTAGTTTTGTAAATTAAGTAATTCAATTAAAAATAACATACTCTAAATTATGTAGCCTTCCGTTGTCAGTTGACTGCACTTGCTTTGGTCCTCACCACAGTGAAACGATTAAACTGTTGAAATTGCGGTATCAGTGAAACAACATCAAGTCACATGTTTTGTTAAACACTACGAGTCAACTCATCACACAATTTTGAAGATAATGTTGGCAACATTATCGCCGACAAAAATGTAAATGAAGAAAAATCCTATGAAAAAAAGGCAATCACTTTGATATGGGATATTATACCATGAACCGGTCCAGTGGAGGAGAGAGGGATAAATAGGACCAACAGGTCCGGTTGAATGGAATACATGATTGGTCGATGAGGGTGAAGGGTCAAAGCCATGCGAATCCTGGAATGTTCGACAAATTTCCGCTCCATACCTGATATGGTCGAAGGCAGGAATGGTCGACTACAAATAGTCGTGAGATCGACCACCCTGTACTACAGGGGTAGCTCAACAGCCTGCCCAGATCTGGTCGAACATCAGTATCCAAGGAAATCTCCAGCGCGTGTGCAGAGGACACGTGGCGAACGTTAATTGGTATGTACCAATAACGGTTTCTGACACATTCCGACATAATTCTAACACCAAGATAGTGGAGGCAGTGGATTGTACGACCGGGCAACTGGGGTAGCCAACACAGCTTGCCCGAGCAGCTCCAAGGTCACCCTTATAAATAGGGGTGAGGTCTCTATTTTTTACGTAATCTCTCATATACACTACACACTTTGTCATATACATCTTCTCAAGACTAATTTGAGCATTGGAGGCTCTTCACCGGAAAATCTCTTCGGTGTGAGAGTTTCGTGCAGGTTCGGTGTTCTACCGGCGAGAAAGACGAGTTCGAAGTGGTCCTAAACCGGTATGGGCGTTACACCTGTATTATACTAGACACTACGAAACACAGTATTACAAATAATCCAAATTCTTGTTCAGCCAATAAGATGGTGCAATTAATCTATTTTATAAAATAGTTTGATAAAGAACTCTTTAGCCTAATGCTAAAAATATGCTGCAGTCTGTTGCCACGAAAACAAAATAAAGATCCAAACATAGGAACTTCGGAATCGACAGACATAAGAACTCCATAATCGACAGTGAAAAAATGCATCAACTTTGACAGTCAACTAGCCTCTTCACCAACAAGCACCCCCACATCAACACATATTTCACCATTCTCAGGACATCTGACTCTTGAAACAAAGGCAAAAGTTGTTGCAAGCCCTTCGAAGAAAAGTCGCCCCAACATAGACCAACACTTCTACACATGCAACTTTAAATGTTTGAATGGAAAAAATGCCATGGAAACTTAACATTTTGTGTTTTGTATATATCTATGGTAGAAATTTAAGCATATTCTACCAAATTATGCAGAGGGATAATGATGCATAGCATATTATGCAACTTAGAACCTTATTTGTTGGTGTTTATTATAATTAACAACACATAAAATATGTTTTGTTGGACTCATGTACATAATCCATGTTGATTTTCATGTTTTTGTACAATACGAATGTTATCATCCGATTTGGTAATCCATTATTAAGAGTCGTGAACAACATCTCAGACAATTTTTACACCAGCACCGACAAAACCCAAAGTCACCCCGGTTCATACGGCAAATCGAGATCAACACAAACTGAGGTCGTCACCTCTTAAGCAGGTGACAAGGTCACCTACCAACCGAGATCACCCCTATCGAGGTCAACACGAACCGAGGTCGTCACCTCTTAAGCAGGTGTCAAGACGCCTACACGCCATCCTCACGAACTACGAGATCTACTATCATTCAAGTGAGACCCACTGATCATGCCGCCCATCAAAAAGTGACTTTATAGGAAAAGCAACGCACGAATCCCGATGTATATATTAAAAAGTTACTATAAATTGCGAACTGATGGTACTTGTACGAGATTCGATCCCCGAACAAAAAAAACACACCTTCTCTATGATGAAACACGAAACAACTCTCGAAAGCTTTTCACCTCGGTTCACCTCGGATCGGGGCTATTGTTGAGTATTTTACGCTTACTTTATGTTCAAATTCTCGATATTACTTAACTAAATCAACCATTAGATCGTTGTTACATATCACATAACAACAACAAAATCCACATATTAGAAATTAGCAATAGACTCGTGTATTCACTTAAATTGGATCGATTGTGTTGCGCACAACCATGACCTTCTAGTAAATAAAATAAATTAGTAGTCATGGGTCATTATTTCAACAATAAAATTTCTTACAACTTGACCCTATTTAACTCACTCACCTCTCTAAAATGGCCGTATAATAATAATATAATAATAATAATAATAATAATAATAATAATAATAATAATAATAATAAAATATTGTTTTTGTTATTCAGATTATACTCATTTTTTCAACTATATCAACATCATCATTACATTCGTCAATCAATTTTGATTTCTATTAACGGCTCCATCAAGGAAAAGACCATCAAAATTGCTGAAAGCTTATTGCTTGATTGTTTATGAAATAATTTGTTCAAAGTGAGTTATTTTAGTTTACTATAGTTAATTTTGAGAATGTAGTATGGTTAGTTGTTAGTGGAATTTTAAGAATGTATTAAAATAATATATAAAATAAAATAATCAAAATTGATTTGATGTAAAAGTAAGAGATAAATGATTGAAAATGATAGTTAGTTAAGAATATGTGAGTGGATGAATAGTGAATTAAAGTTGATGTGATGTGTAAGAACGATTGGTTTGTATTATTTAATTATATGAATAATATTAAGATAGTGGAGTTGAGTTAAAGTTGAGTTGAATTTTGAGTTGAAATGAAAGTGAGTAAATTATTCCATAAACAAGCAAGCCCTTAGGGTACATATTTCTTGTAAACATTCATATTAAGTATATTCAAATAAAAATAAATAAAAGTTTAGTTATATCAATGTTTGTGTACAAAAATAATTTTGCTCATCAATTATAGTTGATCTATCACTTCAAACAAGCATATTATGTATGGCATGAGTTACAAACTTCTATGTTGTCCTACCCACGGTGAACACATGTTAATATGTCCACCGTATATGTGACATGTACACACTGGTGATATATTTTTTTGAACATATTAACATCACTAATTAGTGCATGACACATGAGTGGCGAACATATTAACATGTGTCAAATGTGGGTAGGGGAGCATTATCCAACTTCCCTCTATGTCTTATTGATAGTTAATGGGGTTCCTACCACGCCACATGGGCAGCTTCTTTAAGTAGTTTTTCAAATAAATTAGTTGAATTTTTTATTCCAACTGTACTGTGGGCTGTTGGGCATTGCGCAACCGAGATTTTGCTAGTATTATAAATAAGCACAAGTTTAAACCTTCTTTTTTTTTTTTCTTTTTTTTTTTTTTTAAATAATTCACAAATTAACTTTCACCAATTACCGTTTTACCGCAAGCTTAGAGCACCCACAATGCATTAGGTCTAATTTACATATTTGACATATAAATAGATTTAAGTCTTAAACGACATGGACAAACCCAAGTAAAAAAACTCAAAAACTATTCAATGCAAAAATAAAATACTAGGTCTAGCATACATGTTAACCAATAAAAATGCTCTAATATGTTTCATTTATTAAAAGAAAATTTAAATGGAGAATAAATGATGAGTGCTTGAGTTTGTACTTTGGTCAAAAATAGACTCAAGTATAGACTTGGTCTCTTTTTTTATTGCCACATAAGCTAGACCATGTCCACCTTTAATTGCATTGAGAGATATTTTTTAATAGTCTAATCTATGTCCTATGGCATAAGATATTTTATTAATAGACCTCGTAGGCCGCACTCGGGCCAACAAGGATCCGGCCATAGCCATATGCCCCCAATCTTCGGACAGTAAATCGTCCCAAACATTTTAGGGCAAATCGGAAAACCATTTACCCTTGCTCTCTCCTCGATTAATACCAATATTTGTTCTTTGTCTTCGATCAAAAGCTTCCATAAGCAATTTCCTGTCGTTTTTCTTACAAAATCGAGCTTCAAGAATGTCTGAAGCCGAGGAGCAAGACACGAACCAAGCTTTTCGGGAAGCATTAGAGGAAATTAGACAGTCAGACGATTGTCTTTTGTTTTCACCTGGCCCTGATTTCGCCGTAGCTTGCTCCTGCGACGAGTGCCGTCTCAAAATCACAAAGCTGAAGAAGTTTGAGGACGAGTTAAAGTCTAAACGAAAACTTTCCCGGGTGAGTTCTGCAGGAATTATAATCAATCAATATTGTTTGCCCTAGTTTCTTATATTGTTTATTTATCTATGAATTTTGTTTTCTTTGAATTTGTGAGCAGGATTACATTGGGCAACTTGAAAAGGCTGAGGCACTTTGTGTGAGACTTGTTAATACTGCTAAGTGGATATTAGACATGCTCAATTCGCTTTTCAGACAACTTGAATCATTATCTGAGGTAATAATTTAATGATTCCCTTGGTATTCATTGCTTTTTGTAGAGAATATACATGCTATTTTCTATTTTTATACTATCTTTTGCTTCCTTTGGTTTTAGGGATAAAACGCGTGTGCGCGTTTGTTATTTTGTTTTCTGCACTTTTGTAATAGGATATTAAACGGCACCGTATTAAGTGAGCTGAGGGGTTTTTCTATTTTTGCACTGCTATAAATATGCATGTGCTTTGTACGTACGGATTGGATTTTGGATGAAATAAAATTCATTTTTCAGCTAAGAATTTTCTGCTCTTTCGATTCAACATGGTATCGAGAGCTTGATGTGATCCTGGTGCGAGATACTTGATTCTCAATCATGGCGCGCGATCGAACTACAGATGCTTGGCCTTTGCTGAATGCTCGAACAATTGTTGAAGACCGCGAGGATAATCCTCTCTTCCTCCATGGATCCGATAATCCAGGTATACAACTGGTCTCAAATCCGCTTACTGGTTCGAATTTCTTAGCCTGGAAACGATCTATGATGATTGCATTGGGAGCTAAGACAAAATTAGGGTTTATCAATGGAACTGTACCTCAACCTCGTCCAAACGATCCTGATTTTGAAAAATGGAAAAAGGTAGATTGGATGGTGATATCATGGATTTTGAATTCACTGTCTAAAGAGTTATCTGGTGCCTTTCTTTATGCTGAAACTTCGAAGGAACTATGGGATGAAATCTGTCAAAGGTGTGGGGAAAGTAATGGCCCCTTGATTTACCAACTACAAAGAGATATAGCTAATTTGAAACAAGGAACAGATTCAGTTATGGTATATTTCAACAAACTGAAAAGCATGTGGGATGAACATAGCTACTTGGTGCCTCAGTTGGTGTGTGGATGTGAAGTTGGAAAACAGATCTCAGAGCAAAATATGCAAACTAGGCTCATGCAGTTCCTAATGGGGCTTAATGAGAGCTATGATCATGTTAAGAACCAAATGTTGTTAATGGATCCTCTTCCTACAGTTAATAAAGCATACTCAATGATACTATCAGCTGAGAGGCAGAGAGCAGTACAAACAGGAAATGAGCTTAATACCAATATTGCTATGGCTGTCAGAAGTGGAAGCAGTATTGGGAGAGGTTTTGGATTTAAATCTCAGGGAATGAGCTTTGGTGGAGGAAGAGGCAGAGGAGCACTAAGGATGTCTAAAGAGGAGAAAGCAAAGCTAATATGTGAAAATTGTGGTTGGAATGGACATAACAAAGCAAACTGCTTCAAGTTACATGGATATCCAGATTGGTTCAAAGAAATGCAAGAGAAAAAGGGAAGAAACATGGCCAACATGGCAGATACCAGTGAAAGGGATAAGCCACAAAGATCAATGCATGATATAACAGCTTTGGCACAAGAAGTGGCTCGAATCTTGGGAAATCCTAATAGAGAAGAAGGCTTGAAAAATAAGAAGCAGGAGGATGAACAATATGTTAACTTTGCTGACAATGAAGGATACCAGGATATGCACTTTGCACTAGCCTCTTATGATACTTTGAAAGGAGAAAGCTGGGTTATTGACACAGGTGCCAGTAGACACATGTGCACAAGCAAGGAAATGATGAGTGATCAAATGGAGCTTCAACAGCCAGTCACAGTTTATTTACCAGATGGAACTACAAAGACAGTGACAACAATAGGAAATGTGAGGATTTCAGATGATTTGACCTTGTATGGGGTGCTGCATGTACCTGCCTTTAAGTACAATCTGTTGTCTGTCACACAAGCCTGCATAAATTCAGATTTGGATTGCAGATTTGACTCAGAAAAATGTGTTCTACAACATAAACAAACTGGCAAGATAGTAGGGCATGGTCACCTGAAAGGAAAACTGTATGTTCTCAGTGATAACTCAGACAATAAAGAAATGAGCAGCATGTGCAGAACTAACTTAGAGAACTGGCACAAGATTTTGGGGCATGCTTCATATGGCACATTGCAGCACATTCCCTTCCTTCATGACTATTGCACTAGTGCAGATGAACAACAGCTAAAGAAGTGTGATATTTGCTTCAGATCAAAACAGCACAGACTAGCCTTTCCAAACAGTTCCATTCAGACTAAAAAAACCTTTGAGATGCTGCATCTTGATATCTGGGGACCATGCAGGGAAAATTCTCTGACCAACACTCCATACTTCCTTACTATAGTAGATGATTTTAGTAGAGGGGTGTGGTTATTTCTGATGGAAAATAAAGGGGAGACAGTGGGGTATCTGAAGAGGTTCATTGCCATGGTGAAAGCACAATTTGCAGCTACAATCAAATGTGTGAGAAGTGATAATGGGATGGAGTTTGTTGGAAAAGAATTTCAAGATGTACTTCACAGGGAAGGGATCAATCATCAAAGAACTTGCAGCTACACACCACAACAAAATGGTGTTGTGGAGAGAAAACACAAGCAGATTTTGGAGGTGGCAAGGGGTATTTTATTTCAGAGTGGATTGCCACTAAAGTTCTGGCCTTATGCTGCCCTTACAGCAACTCACATCATTAACAGGCTACCAAGTAGTGCCATACAGTGGGAAACACCTTATGCAAGGGTTTATGGAGAACAACCTGATTACAAAAGAATGAAGCCCTTTGGATGCTTAGCCTATGCAGTCAACACAAAGCCTACAAGAGGAAAGCTGGACTCCAGATCACACAAGTGTGCTTTTATTGGCTATCCACAGGGACAGAAAGGATATGTATTATTTGATGTTGAAGAAGAAGTCAGATTTGTTTCAAGAGATGTCACTTTCATCACAGACAGCTTTCCCTATAAGTCATCTCAGTTGGTTGAAAGCACACCTGATATTCCACTTCCTGTGCATGAAGTTGATGAGAACAGAAATGGTAATCATGCAACAACAGGTGACCAGGAGTCATTACTGCCACATATGACATCATCACAGGTGGTTGGTAGGGTGAGAAGACAGCCTGTGTGGATGAAGGATTATGTTAGCAACACTGCAGCTGAGGATCAACTCCTTGATTTTCAGGCTAATCTGGCCTTAGAACAAGAACCATTAAGCTATGAAAAGGCCAAGGCTGACATGAGATGGGTTGAAGCTATGAACCAGGAGCTAACAGCTTTGGAAAACAATAAGACTTGGATTCTATGTTATCTGCCTCCTGGTAAGAAAGCCATTGGATCTAAATGGGTTTATAAAATCAAAAGAAAGGCAGATGGGAGTGTTGAGAGGTTCAAGGCAAGATTGGTGGCCAAGGGTTTCAACCAAGAATGGGCAAGTTTGCAAGTTGGTGAGAAGCTTATATGGATTAAAACAGGCTTCTAGGGAGTGGAACAGTGAATTTACTAACAAGCTGCTTCAATATGGGCTGCAGCAATCAATGCAGGATCATTGCCTTTTTACACAAGTTTCTGGAGAAGATTACATGGCCATGTTGATTTATGTGGATGATGTTCTCATCACAGGGTCCAATCCACAACTTGTGTCTCAGCTAAAGTCTTTCTTGGATATTGAATTCACCATCAAAGATCTGGGGCTTGCAAAGTTTTTCTTGGGTGTTGAAATTTTCAGAAAAGGAACTGACACTTATTTGTGTCAAAGGAAGTACATCATTGACTTGCTTAGAGATTTTGAACTGGAGAATTGCACTGCACCATCAACTCCTTTTCCCTCAGGTCTTAAACTCTCACTTTATGATGGCACACCAATGGAGGATCCAGAAAACTATAGAAAGCTTATTGGGAGGCTTTTATATCTCAACTTGACCAGACCAGATCTTGGGTATGTGGTGCAGCAGTTAAGTCAGTTTGTAAACAATCCTTTCACTAATCACTGGGAAGCTGCTTTGGGAGTTCTTAAGTACCTCAGGGGCACTGCATCTTTGGGATTGTACTATCAACACAGTCTTGACTCCACACTTTACTCATACAGTGATGCAGACTGGGCTGCCTGCAAGGATACTAGGAGATCTATAACTGGATTCTGCATATTTCTGGGCCCTAATCTCATATCATGGAAGAGCAAGAAACAGACCACAGTCTCTAGATCCTCAGCTGAGGCTGAGTACAGAGCAATGGCCACCACTGTCTGTGAACTTCAGTGGCTTCATGTTCTTGGTAAAGATCTTCAGGTTCATGTTCCCTTGCCTATCTCCTTGTGCTGTGACAACCATGCTGCCATGCACATTACTGCCAACCCCGTGTTCCATGAGCGCACAAAGCACCTTGAAATCGACTGTCATGTGGTAATAAATACAAGGAAGGCTTTATCCAACTTCACTATGTTCCTTCAAGTTTGCAAGTGGCTGATATTTTTACAAAGGTGCTCCCTGTTGCTCGTTTTGCTGATCTCAGGTCCAAGTTGGGAATGGCTTTTTCAAGCCCTTCTCCAACTTGAGGAGGGGGTGTAGAGAATATACATGCTATTTTCTATTTTTATACTATCTTTTGCTTCCTTTGGTTTTAGGGATAAAACGCGTGTGCGCGTTTGTTATTTTG
Source organism: Striga hermonthica (assembly GCA_902706635.1). Taxonomy (NCBI): domain Eukaryota; kingdom Viridiplantae; phylum Streptophyta; class Magnoliopsida; order Lamiales; family Orobanchaceae; genus Striga; species Striga hermonthica. The sequence continues at coordinate 4,339,166 of CACSLK010011299.1, read as the reverse complement.
TTTTCTGCACTTTTGTAATAGGATATTAAACGGCACCGTATTAAGTGAGCTGAGGGGTTTTTCTATTTTTGCACTGCTATAAATATGCATGTGCTTTGTACGTACGGATTGGATTTTGGATGAAATAAAATTCATTTTTCAGCTAAGAATTTTCTGCTCTTTCGATTCAACATATACAGTATTTTTGTATATAAATATAAATAAAAGTAACAAGAGTAAATGTTTGTATATGAAATTTGTACATCAAAGTGTTAGTAATGTTATATCTCATAAAAATATATAAAATATATAGTTTTTATTCTAAAAATAAAATAAAAATAGGTCGAGTCAATCGGGTGACCCAGTCGGGTAAATGCTTGCCCCAGGTCGACCGGGTCAATGTCGGGTTTTGACCGATTGACCAGGTTCATTGTTATCCGGACCGGTTTTGGCTTCGGCTCGACTCACCAGGTCGATCCAGGCTGAAAAACTATGCTTGTGACATCTACTTTCATTTTCAAATGAACAAATTTGGGATATTGTTTATATTGCATACCAATAAATAGGTAATAACATATGTATGCTTTACAACTCAAAACAGAACATTTAACTCAGCATCAAGTCATGTGTCGTATGGTGCAGGTCATCAGAATCAGATCCCAAAAGTGGGACGAAATTAATTCATCTCATTTTTTCATTATCAATAGAAATCTTGTGGTCCTTAAAAGTATCAACATTTCTAGTTTCTAGTGAAAGTTGATTTCAAATTGCTTTTTATAGATCCATATAATTTCTCAACGTGAAAATTTATGATCAAATATCATATACTTCTTTATGAAAACAATATAAATAAAAATATGCAATAATAACAGCAAATACATCCTTCTTCACCATGCAGAAAGAAAATTATTTTATTCAAAATAAATACACATCGATGAGTGATTACTTACTCAGATATATATACTAGTATTACGTGTACTACACAGATACTTATGAAGAAAATTAAATTTAAAATTAAATAATAATAAAAAAAAATTGTTTTAGTTTTTAAATACTTTTTGAAAAAATATACTATTACTTATTTAAAATGATTCTATCACTTACACGACTTATCATCTCATATTATATATATATATATGTATATATATATATATATATATTCTTTTAAATTATATAAGATAACTACTTTGTACTTTGTAGTTAAGTTAGTTTAAATAATATTATTTTTATGAATTAATATTAACAGGTAATTTAATTTTAATTATAAAAATAAATAAATTTATTTATTTATTTTGTATGGTAATATAGATGTCAAATCAAAACTCATCACAACATGATTAAGTTGATATATTGTATATGAAAAGTTGTCAATGAATAAAAAATTTATTAACTTTTAAATATATTTATAATTTAAGTTCGTAAATTTGTTATAATTTTAAATAAAAGATTGGAAA
>CACSLK010011299.1:4273093-4291378 GCA_902706635.1 Striga hermonthica | reverse complement strand
AAATTTTCATGAAAAGAGGAGAGTGATAAGGAGGAGGCAAAAAATTACTACCTCAGATAATGCTTCGACTCTTCGGAGAAGCAAATCGAGCAAATCTACCGTCCACTTACCGGTGTTGACAAGACTCAAACAGAGTGATTCACCAAAATTAACTTGGGCAAGGTAATCCTATCCACAAATTTAAAGAAAAACAAAATAAATAAACAAATAACGTAAGAACCTAGGATCGATTAACACTCACATAGAGTTGTGTTTTCTTGGATTTAATCTCGTCCTCAAACCGCTTGAGCTTCGTAACTTTGGAATGGCACTCGCCGCAGGAGCAGGCTATGGTGAAATCAGGACCTGGTGAGAACAAACGACAGTTTTCGGCTTGTCGCATTTCCTCTAATGCTTCCTCAAAAGATTGTTCAGGTTTATCGTTTGTCATTACATTTTCTTTTGCGATTGTTCCACCTACAGATACAGACATCCTTAAAGTTTGATTTTCTGAAGAAAAAAAAAACGGGAATTACTTCATGGATTCGAGGGAAGACGATGAAAGGGAAATACTCTTATGAAACCGAATTGAATGGCAGCTGAAGGGATAGGTCATAGGAGCATTTGGGCCGTGGGCGTGGACGGATTCTTGATGGGCCGGAGTGGCCCAAATACACAACTAGCAAAGATAAGGCTACGTTTGGATTGAGATAATTATTGAGTGATTTGAAATCTATAGATTCTAATTTACAAGTTTAAATTCCCATCAATTTTGGGGTGATAATAGAAATTGAGAGATTTTAAATTCACGCTAAATAGATTTTAGTCATTATTTCGAAGGATTTTGAATGACTCCTCACTAATCATTTGAAATTCACTGTTTATCGCACCATTGACAACCACACATTTCGCCATCATTTAGATTCATAAACATAGCGGGTCAACATCATCAATGCTAGACCATGAATTAGATCAACCATAAACTAAAACCCCAATAACTATGAACTCTAGGCGAATACAATTAAATCTAAGACTCCAAAAAATATTCCTAAAAGAGAATCTCCATAACAGTCTTTCCCTCCTAAAACGCTTTACGCACACGTTAATGAAACAAAGTAGCTTTGGAAATGACAATGACCAAACGAGAACTCCGACCAAGGGAAGAAAGTCGAGCGAGCTCATAAATATCGAGGAACTCCATCTCGCCCAATGGGTCGATGCCATGAGAAATGTCTTTGTTAGAAGAACTTTGCCTACCTATCTTTATATATATGCTTGCTCACTTCACGTTTTAACCATTTTCACACAACACGTGGTTCATACATTGATGGAATTTATGAATTATTCATATGAATGCGCTTGGGACTACAGGTGAGCAACGATTCGATTCAGTGGAAACAACACCGAATTGTGAAAAGCCGTAAAATCAAACCTATAAAAGAAGTAACTGAATCGCACTGCAATTTTTTTTTTCAAAAAAATAAATATAGTACATAACTTATCCGAACCGAAATGAATGTTCGACTTGATTTATGGTTTATCACAATTTTCTTATATATTTTATTCATTTTGGTGCGATTCAGTACAAAAATGCACCGAACCAAACTTATAAAAAACTAAAACGCACCTCACTGCAATGGAAAAATACCGAACCAAAAATTTCCAACATAAAAAAAAAGTGAATTTAACAGTACCAAGTTATATTGTTCGATTCGGTTTGTCGGTTTTGATCACTCCTACATGGGATATATTTCATTATTTTGTCATTTTAGTTGAAAAAATGATACTTAGAATAAAATAAGAAACACGATAAATAAAATCAACTTTCCTTCATTTGTGTTGCATGATTCCCTAAAATAAATCAAAAGCAAAAGTTATTTAATTAAAAATCAATAGCTATTGAATGATGATAAATCAATTTATGCAATTATGTAACAATATTTATAATAAGAGATGATTTTGTAAAGTAATACATAGTGATATTTATTTATTTCATTAAGTGACAATAAATATTTTTATTTTATTTTTTGGTACAAGGTGACAATAAATATTAACTATGTGTTTATTTGACTCTCCCATCCTTTAATTTATACATATGGATTATTTGAAACATTTTATTATTTACTATGCTCTTTTAACAATTTACTATATTTATTAAGAAAATTAAATACGTTTGTTTTATAATTTTCAACAATGTTCACAATAACAAATTAATATATATTTTTTTTTGGGTACAGAGAAGGAGACAAAAGTCTAGAACCATCAAGTAAGAATGTTCTGTGGGTAAGACACGCCAATAAGATCGTGTTGTAGCCACGGAAGGACTACTGAAGGTGGGTCAAATAACCGTTGGTAGCCGCCAGGACAAGTGTGAGCAAGAGACGTCAAGCAGTCAGCTGCAAAGTTAGCTTATCGATAGCAATGGATCACCTTCACCTCCCAGTCACGGCGAAGCAAATCACGAATGGCTCGGACTAAACTGCCATGCACGCCAAGAGCTTCCATTGGGCCTCCTGCTGCCATATCCACCACACTCATATTATTCACTTCGGCGATCGCCTTGCGATAACCCAATACCCAAGCAAGCATAAGCCCTTGAAAAAGTCCCTATAACTCTGCTCCCGTCAGAGAACAGAATTCAATATTCATTACAAAGCCACCGAGACACCGACCACCATACTTTTTATCGATGGCAATTATTTTTTTAATTAACCCTGATTTACAGCAGGGCTTGACACGTATTGGCGCTAAATCAAACCTCCAACCCGCGAAACATTATTTCATTCCCGGGTTTTTTTTTTTCCAATACTTTTTAACCCAAAGAAACGCCTCAAATCCCAATCTCTCTCTCTCTCTCTCTCTCTCTCTCTCTCACTGTTAGATTTCATCTCTTTCCAAATGCCATCTCTTAAAAGGAGAACCCAAGCTCCGAACCCGTTTCCATCAGAGCCCAGATCCGAATCGAGGCGTGAAGGAGGTGAGGAAGATTACAGCGATGCGTGTTGCGTGAAATGCGGGTCGGGTCAGCACCCAGCGGAGCTCCTGCTATGCGATAAATGCGACCGTGGGTTTCATCTGTTCTGCCTCCGGCCGCCACTCGCCGCGGTCCCTAAAGGCCGCTGGTTTTGTCCGTCATGCTCGAGTCACCAAAATTTTGCAAGTATGTTTGATGGGTTTTTTTAGTAATGAATATTTTTCAGTTTATTGCATCGATCTGTGTAGATTTATAGCTAGGTCTCTTCTGGTGGGCTCAAGAAATAGTAATACGCTCCAAGATTCTTTATTTGTATAGTGGGCATTTCAATAGCATTGATTTGTTTACAGATTTCATCTCATTTTTGGAATTGGTTCATTGAGGTGTTCTATTTGTTTGTATGTTTAATTCAACTTTGGGGATTTAGTTGTGTTAATCTGCATTGGTATATATATTGAATAATGGGTTATTTTGTTTCTTCCATTCTAATGTGACATTGGTTGTGATTTTGTTTCCATCTTTATGATGATTAAAACATATAATAGTTATTGGATATTTATTTAGCAATATGTTAACTGTGGAAGAATATAATTCATTGGCAAAAATTATGTTTGAACATGTGCTTAGAGCTCTATCAATGGTGAAGTGATGTTTGGTTGCCTCAGCAGTTGATTTGTATTTAGTACTGATTTACATGTATCCACAAGTTCCAAGCTCACCAACCTGTTTTAACATTCATTTGGGAATACTCGAGCTCTAATTATAAATTATTTTCTAAATTATCGTTGAGCATTTATGTTGATAAAATTAGTAAGTTGAGAATATGTGGTTTGCAGTACTTGATCACCTAACATATAAACTTCATTAAAACGTAAATGTGTGTAGTTCTTTGGCAAATCCTTCCCAATATTGTGTGTTTGATGTCTTTCTTACTTACACCCAATAAACAAGATAGATGGATTAGTGTTTATCTAGATTCTTGTGGATCATAACTTAATTCATCCTACTATTATTTACTGTCCATTGTATTGAAGCTTCTCGTCAATTGACTTTTGCAGATTTCCCTCTAGTCCAAACCAAAATAGTAGATTTTTTCCGGATCCAAAAGTGCTCAGGGTCCACAGAGAAGCTAAGCCCAGGTGAAAAAAAGAAAAGAAAAAGACATTCTGTTTTTCTGTTCTTAGTTACTTACTACGGAAGGCTAAGCTCTTAATGATATATATACTTTTTGGACCTCAGATTGTAGAAAGAGACGAAAGCGAACTGGCGTCGTGTCTTTCTCAAAGAAAAAAAGTAGGAAATTGTTGCCCTTTAACCCAAGCGAGGACCCAGCTAGGAGATTGGAACAGATGGCTTCTTTAGCTACAGCATTAACGGCAACAGGGACTGAGTTCAGCAATGAGTTGACTTATGTCACTGGCATGGCCCCAAAGTCAGCAAATCGTGCTGCTCTGGAAAGAGATGGAATGCAGGTATTTCTTTCATTCCTCTTTTTTTGGCAGAACTGATGTCAATTGTGTGCATATCTCTTACTTATGGAACACTTTCACAAACAATTTCAGGTCTTGTCAAAAGACAACAAGGAAACATTGGATCTGTGTAAGAACATGATGGAAAGAGGAGAATGGCCGCCACTCATGGTTGTTTTTGATCCACGAGAAGGGTTTGTGCCCCCCATCTCCATTTTTCTCCTCTTTTTCCCTATTAATTAAGATGCTATAGCATTGTGCCTTGAGTAATAATTTTTTTTTCTTTTCTTTTCAATCTAAACAGATACACTGTGGAAGCTGATAGAAACATAAGAGATTTGACGATAATCACAGAGTATGTTGGGGATGTTGACTACCTAAAAAACCGTGAAAATGACGATGGTGACAGCATAATGACCCTCCTCACGGCCCATGACCCTTCCAAGAGCCTCGTAATTTGCCCTGATAAGAGAAGCAACATTGCCCGATTTATCAATGGCATCAATAATCACATACCGTATGTTCTTACACCCTGTACATACTAAATAATTACCTTAGATGATTTATCTTGGCTGCTTATGTAAAGTTGTGGATGCGTTTTAGGAATACTGAAAGTCATACTAGTCCTGGACTTTTGTTATTTGCAAACGACATGCAATCATTATATTAGGTGGTGAAATGAAAAGAGGCATACTGTTTAGGGAGTGCTTTTGCAAAAACTTATGCTTTTGCGAATAGGAGCTAAAAGTTAAGTTCCTTGAAATTTGGTGTTTGGTGAATAAGCTGGGTCAATATTTATTTCTGCCAAAATGAAGAATTCAAAACCACATCACAACTGTTTTGTTTTGGTCAAATTCTGTAGACTCGGAAGCAAAAGTTAGTTGGAGGCTATTTTATGTGTTTTCCTAGTTAAAAAAGGATAAATCATTCTTTAGTGATTGGCTGGTTGCAAACAGGCAATTGGTCTCAATCACACGATAAACATAGTTGCAGTTAAACAATACAAATGTTGACATTATTTCATGCAAATTTCATCTCTCAAATCTTGCAAAGAGTGACTCGTGCTGATGATAGGCTGTCATGTGGGCTGTGAATGCAGGGGCGGGAAAAAGAAGCAAAATGTGAAATGTTTGAGGTTTAATGTTAATGGTGAAAGTCGAGTTCTTTTGATTGCAAGCAGAGACATAAAAAAAGGAGAGAGGCTGTACTATGACTACAATGGGTATGAAAATGAATACCCTACAGAACACTTTGTCTGAGCTCATTTTGAATCCTATTCCCTACACAACCCGACATGTAAGAAGTTGGTTTTAACTCAGTAGTTCCATTCATATGCACTTAGCTTAATTATATTGTTCTGTTCCTTCCATGGTTGCTGCAAAAGCTGCTACAAAATGTAGGTGCTTATGTATTCCTGAGGTTAGTGCAGTCATCTTAATTTAACCACCTTGTTTTGAATTTCTAGAAAAAAAATTCTGGCTTTGAAATCCATCTTGATTATTTTGTAATTGAAATTTTGATGGTTTGAGTTATAAACATCGATCTATTGGGATGAGAATGTCTTGATTATGTGGTGGTGGGAAGATTCGATTCTACATGAATGTGTAGTGCTCACATCATTTCTCACAATTGGATTACATGTACACACATACGTATTCATATCGTTATGTATTGATCTAGTGATGAGATACTTGTGCACACTTGTAGGGTGAAATCTATTGTGGTTGTGATAATTAAGCTAAAAAGCTGAACAGAAAAATCTACTCATGTTAGAAATAAACCGAGAGAATTGTCTTGTGGAGCAATTTTATGTACCAAGTGCAGTAACTTAAACCAAAATCAAAAGTGAGGCCCATTAAGAGCACAAACCACCACAGGCCAAATTTCCTTCCTTTTTTTTTATTTTTCCATAGATATATATTATATAAATCAAAATGCACAAAAGTGAAAAATGGGAGGACAGGTTAGAAGATCGCCTAAATCTCGACTAGTAACGCTAGAATAAAAACTCACAATTAAACTAACCAACACCATAACTAAAATAACTAAAAAAACACCAACATGGTAATACATGAGTGTCAGCCCAACATGATAATAAGTTTGACACTCGGGGTCACAGGGGCCAACGACCCAGACAAAAAACACAAGACACGATCAACACACAACGTAAATCTAAAAAACACAACAAGAGCAACTCTACTACTAAATACAGTAATAATAAGCGCCCTTCCCCTGCAATCGAACGAGTCAAAACCAACAGAGAAACCAATCAATCCAAGAAAGATCTTAAGTCTAAGGATCTGCTCATATCATCATCCACTTAAAAGATATAATTATGTTTCGGTTAAGTATGTCTAACAATTACTTACTGGAATTACAAGTAGATAAGATCTTCAACTGCCAGGACCAAATCGACCAAACAAAGATCTGCTCATATCCTCATCCACTTAGCTTCCAACAAATTAGGGTTAATCGGAGTCCCGTTTTGTATTCTCCTATGTATCATGTCTTTTCTGAATCGTCTCAGCTAAAATTCGTGAGCTATTCCCTGTAATTTTTTTAAAAGTCGGACTTTGGTATTTTTGCAAATAAAGTTAGTCGATTTAGTCAATATGCAAATAAAGAAATATGAACTACAATTATCTAATAAAAAATAGTAACATGGCATAATTTCCTCCATGTAGATGAGCCAAAAACTTCTCCAATGACTAGTAGTGCAAGGCCAGGCCCAAACTCGACCCAACAAAGATCATCCTCATCCATTTAGCTTCCAACAAATTAGGGCTACTTCTTGTTCTCCCGTTTTTTTTTTTTTTTTTTTTTTTTTTTTTTTTTTTTTTTTTTTTTTTTTTTTTTTTTTTTTTTTTTTTTTTTTTTTTTTTTTTTTTTGAAGAGCAATTCCCTGTTTGTTTTTTGTTCTTTTTGATTCTTAGAAAAGCAACCTTTAAGAATGTCTGAAGGTGGAGCAATCCAAATGGAAAAGGTAAACACAGCCGAGGAGGAATACAAGGGCCAGAAACAATTTCTTGAAGCATTAGCGGCAATTGAACAAGCAGAAGATGGTCTTCTCTTTTCACCAGGCCCCAATTTTCGCTTAGCTTGCCCCTGCCATGATTGTGTTCTCAAAATCTCAAAGCTCGAGGAGTTTGAGGAAGAGATTAAGGCTATAAACAAGCTAATCTTGGTGAGTAGTACAATGACAAACGTCCTAGGTTTCTTCCTTTATTCATCTATTTCCTTCTTTGAATCTGTGGCAGGATTACTGTAGGAAACTGGGTGATGACGAGGATCTGTGTAGGAATCTTGTTTCCACCGCTAAGTGGACAGTTGATCTTCTCAACTTCCTTCTTCGACAACTCGAAGCATTATATAAGGTGGTAGTGATTTGCATTCACTGTCTTTTCACGTAAAGATATATAACATGTTAATTATGTTAATTTCAGATTGAGCCTCCACTTAAAAAAGACCCCACAGTTACCAAATTTCACGACGTCTATCTTCGATTCATTCAATTGATGAGTGAAAACAGGATGATCGAAAGAAGAGGTGATCCTTCTAGTTATAATAAGGGAGGTTATATCACTTCTGTTGCATATGAAATCGATGTTGGGGTAAGATATATGTTCCCCAAATGCACACACACATTATATTAATTTGGTATGAACAAATAATTCTGCCATTTCCATTAGTTTGGATTTATTATATATAGTTCGCTAATGTTTTTAGTTAATTGTAAGGTGCTATTATTGTTAACTGGTGTCCATCCTCTTAACAGATTTACTATTACAAGCAAACTAGGTCTAGCAACGAGGCTTGTGATCTCCTCCAACGTATTGCTGAAATTGAAAATGTTCATAAGCAGCAAAAGGAAGCCTCTGAATTACAGGGAAAAAAGCTCGACCCTTCAATAGCCATAAAGTATATCGAACGTCAGATTGAGGTAAAGATTACCTACCTACAGTATGAGCTGTTTCTGTTTTCTCTTCTTTTGTGTATACCTCTAATTTGGACAAATAACTGTGTATGTAATACAATTACTATAGTTGGTAAAACAATTTCCGATGGAGAAATTGTACTCTGAAGCTGTGTACCTCATTCCAAAAATCTGCCCTATAGACAAGATTAGGCCAATGGTGTGCGAAGCAATGGATTATGTTGCTAAGATTAGCGGTGCCATGGTTAAAGAACGAGTGCGTTTTTGGCGACAATTTCAAGAGGTATTAATCTATATTTTTTAATGTTAATTTTAGTATTGGTTTAGGTAGCTGTTCTGAAGTCATCTTTTTTCTAATTATTTTCTTCAGTATCCTTCCTCGGAGGACCCGGCAAGCATGGGCAAAAGACACAATTCAAATGGATTGAGCGAGAAGCTCGAATCATTGCTCACCATGGTATGTTGAATTTGGATGCTTCTGGTCAATTTCACTTATTGGTTCATTTATCCGTTTGTTTATAAATTTTAATGAGTTGTTATTTAATGATCAGGTTGATGAGTTCAAGAGTCACTGGGAGAGGAGGTATGACTCTTTCTTTACTCGATTTGATCGATCAGACAATAAAAGGCAACGGAAAGTTAATAGCTAGTTGTCGTGCAAAAACAAAGACGATATTATTTGGTTTTTGCATGTATTTATCTACTGTTGGGGAGGTGTTTTGTTGATGTGAGGATATTTTGTACACACCAGCTTTTGTGGAGTTGTTTTGTTGAATTGGACATAAGTCTTGTTTTGTATTAACAATCTAGATGCAATTTGCTTACTAGTAGCTCATTTGGTAGATGTCCACAAATCATTTGATGCTGTGAATTAATTACTAAATAATCTCCTTTTTCTACTAATGGTTAGGAATCTATCTTGCATCTATTTCAGTTGGTCTGGTAGTTGAATTGCATATTGCTTGTGTTTGATGTTTTATATGTATTTATCTAATAATAACAAACTATTGAAAGAATGAAGGTTTAAGATGCTTAGAGTGATGACATAGATTTTGATTTAAGTTATTAAGAACATAAGCAATTTTATATGGACGCGTTATGGAAGTGTTAAGACTTCTCAACTTCCGCCATTGAGAACTTCACCCATTGTCCATATGCCCCCAATCGATTAAAGCCCAAACATTTATGGCAAATTGGAGTACCAATCCCCGTTCTTTCTCTTCGATAAATCCCATCTTTGTTTTTTCGTTTTCGATCAACAAAATCCATAAACAATTCCTCTATTGTTTTTTTACAAAATTGAGCTTCAAGCATGTCTATTATAGAGGAGCGAGACAAGAACCATGCTTTTCAAGAAGCATTAGAGGAAGCGAGACAATCAAACAATTGTCGGTTGTTTTCACCTTGCCTTGATTTCGCCTTAGCTTGTTCGTGTCCTCCTAAAACCAGGAAGCTAGTGGAGTTTTTCTGTTACTTTTTTTTTTTTCAACATTTAACCATTTACATTCCAGTTTTTTTCATTACAATACATTTTCCCTGACTGTGTTTTTTGTTCATAATTGATGGTTGCAAATGATTCACCTCTTAGTGTAAGTTCAACAGTATTAATGGAGTAGTACTAGTGGAGCTTCGACTGGAATTTATGAAAATTTTCCAAACCAGTATTTGGAGATTGTCGTGTTGCGCACTCAACCTCCCACCCAATGAGTTAAGGAATCTTTTTTATCATTAGGTTGCTTAATGAGAGAGCATACTCTAATGTCGAAGAAAGATATGTATTTGGTATTCAAAGAGCTTACAAAATCTTAATTTAAAACGGTCGGTATAGCATAGATGATTTTTTGTTCAATAGCCTTCCCTTCTAAGTTTCATATATTCTATTGAAGCTAGGTAAGGTAAGGTAAGCTTCATATATTCATCTCGATCAATTTTCAGGGTACTAGATAACAACCAATTGCATACTCTTATCGGGGTTGACTATATAAGGCATTGGTAGACTGTACAAGGCAATTTAATTGCAATGTGGAGAATGAACGAGCAATGTTTGAGTTAAAGGAGGAGGCTACACAAAAGGGACACATAGGATTCCACTTTGATTACATTGTCACTATCTTATGATTCCCTCCATCAAGGCTCGACATTTTTTGGGGAGTCGCGTTAGGCTGTATAAGACAATCAAATCTCTTAAAAAGGTAAGGGTGTGTCACTATAGGACTAAATCGGTGGACAAACACATGGTGACGTTGGTTACATCGTTCTACAAGGCCGCACGGTTCTATGCCATCGAGTTCAAGGCAGCCAGTGTTTGTGTTTTATAGATGATAGAACAAAGCCTGAAGGAAGGACGGCGGTGGATGCCAATGTAAATAACTGGTTATATACCAATGTTAGCATCCACCCTTCAGATTTATAGTTCTCATCACCCATTTATATAGGTGCCACCTTGTTTTATCTCCAATCGAAAATCATCCATTTATATAGCGCCGCCTTGTTTTATGTCCAATCGAAAAGCTGCTATGACACCATGAATCGATGGCACATAATCTTGCGGCCTCTCAGAATTGATGTAACCAGTGATGTCATATGTTTGTCCACTTTGCCCATTGACTATAGTGACCCACCCTTGCATTGGAATCAAGGTGACCTCAAAATTGTGCCCTTTTGTGTAGCTTCCTCCTTTAATTCAAACCGTTCCTTTAACTCAAACCATTGCTAATTCAATCATTGCACTTAAAACAAAAATTGCTTGCTCGAACTCGATCTCTCGTTTCTTGGGCTCGATCCACTGTGTACTGTTAAAACATTTAATAATAGAATTAAATACAGTAAGTGAATAAATACAAAACCAATTGAATATTGTTTGAGCCTTTTCTATTTTCTTCTTTTGTGTACACCTCTAATTTAGATAATTAGTTGTGTATATAATACAATTACTATAGTTGGTAAATCAATTTCCGATGGAGAAATTGTACCTCATTCCAAAAGTTTGTCCTATAGACAAGAATAGGCTAATGGTGCACGAAGTCACTGATTATGTTGCTATAGAAAGGGTTTCTGGCGACGATTTCAAGAGGTATAATGTATATTTTTTATGTTAATTTTAATAATGTTTTAGATAGCTTTTCTATTAAATCATCTTTTCTTAATTATTTTCATCAGCATCCTTCCTCGGAGGACGCGGCAAGCAAGAGCATGGGCAAAAGGCACAATTCAAATGGATTGAATGAGAAGGTCGAATCATTTCTCACCATGGTAGGTTGAATTTGGATGTTGCTGGTCAGTTGCATTGATTGGTTCACTTATATTTTCTTCAATCAGTTATTGAGTTGTTATTTAATGATTAGGTTGATGAGTTTACGAGTCAATGGGAGAGGAGATATGATTATTTCTTTACTTGATTTGATCACAAAGACAACAGCATTTGGTTTTTGCATGTATTTATCAACTATTGTGGAGGTGTTTTATTCATGTGAGGATATTATGTACTTACCAGTTTTGTGGAGTTGTTTTGTTGAATTGGACAGTCTTGTTTTGTATTAACAATCTAGATGCAATTTGCTTACTAGTAGCTAATTTGGTAGATGTCCACAAATCATTTGATACTGCGAATTAATTATTACCGAACCTCGTTTTTCTACTTATGGAATCTATCTTGCATATATTTCAGTTGGTCTGTCACTTGTCACTTGAACTGCAGAGGGTTTGTGCTTCGTGTTCCATATGTATTTATTTATTAATAAACAATTGACTGAAAGAATGAAGATTTAGGATGCCTATAGTATGACAAGGATTTTGATTCAAGTTATTCAAGAAGACAAGCAATTTTATATGGACGCGTTGTGGATGTGTAAGACTATTCAACTCTTCCCATTGAGAATTTTAATGTGGATTACTAAGTTCCTAACTGGAGGAATGGCATGATTGACTGGCCACCTCTCAATGTTGATCTTTCCTTTATATCGTTGGTAAATCGCTTATTTAGTTTGTCAAGCTTGTTGGTGATGCACAAAAACGGCTAATAGATTTCTCTCTTACTGTTCGTAGTTGGTGTTGTGGTCATTTATGAAATCGACTATGGAGGTGATGATGGGAATTGGGAGACAGTTGGGGAGAAATTAAACAGGCCAGAAAAATGGAGGCCCAAGGATGCCTCCATGGGCCCTGTGAATTTCAGCATGTTTCAATCCAATTATTATCTGTCCAAGTCTAGGTCCAACAAGGATCCACCCGTGTTCGATTTGCTTCTCAAACAACGCGAAGCATTATCTAAGGTAAATTATGTCTTAATTTATATCTTATTACTGTCCTTTCATGTATATATATATTTTACATTGTTAAAACTTGCAATTAGCATGAACGACAACTGAAACCTGCGAACTTCTGATCGGTTTTTGAAATTCGTTTATGAATGACTTGGTTAAGAAAGGGGTTGTTCGATGAAGGGCTTGTTCTATTTAGTATATCGAAGTGTGAAGGCATCGGTTTGTGGTACCCGCATGTAAAAGTTAAGTTCCTTGAAATTTGGTGTTTGGTGAATAAGCTGGGTCAATGTTTATTTCTGCCAAAATGAAGAATTCAAAACCATATCACAACTGTTCTGTTTTGGTCAAATTCTGTAGACTCGGAAGCAAAAGTTAGTTGGAGGCTACTTTTTGTGTTTTCCTAGTTGAAAAAGGATAAATCATTCTTTAGTGATTGCCTGGTTGCAAACAGGCAATTGGTCTCAATCACACGATAAACATAGTTGCAGTTAAACAATACAAATGTTGACATTATTTCATGCAAATTTCATCTTTCAAATCTTGCAAAGAGTGACTCGTGCTGATGATAGGCTGTCATGTGGGCTGTGAATGCAGGGGCGGGAAAAAGAAGCAAAACGTGAAATGTTTGAGGTTTAATGTTAATGGTGAAAGTCGAGTTCTTTTGATTGCAAGGAGAGAGGCTGTACTATGACTACAATGGGTATGAAAATGAATACCCTACAGAACACTTTGTCTGAGCTCATTTTGAATCCTATTCCCTACACAACCCGACATGTAAGAAGTTGGTTTTAACTCGGTAGTTCCATTCATATGCACTTAGCTTAATTATATTGTTCTGTTCTTTCCATGGCCGCTGCAAAAGCTGCTATAAAATGTAGGTGCTTATATATTCCTGAGGTTAGCTTCTCGTATAATCAAGTGCAGTCATCTTAATTTAACTACCTTGTTTTGAATTTCTAGAAAATAAATTCTCTGACTTTGAAATCCATCTTGATTATTTTGTAATTGAAATTTTGATCGATCTATTGGGATAAGAATGTCTTGATGATGTGGTGGTGGGAAGATTCGATTCTACATGTATGTGTAGTGCTCACATCTTTTCTCACAATTGAATTACATGTACACACATACGTATTCATATCGTTATGTGTTGATTTAATGATGAGGAACTTGGCACACTGATAGGGTGAAATCTATTGTGGTTGTGATAATTAAGCTAAAAAGTTGAACAGAAAAATCTACTTATGTTAGAAATAATGGTTAATTGCATTTAAAATCACTGATAGGGTGAAATCTATTGTGGTTGTGATAATTAAGCTAAAAAGTTGAACAGAAAAATCTACTTATGTTAGAAATAATGGTTAATTGCATTTAAAATCTTAACATTTTGTGTAATTGCAAATAAAATTAATTTTTTTAATTTGGCAAAAAAAAAAAAAATCAAACTTTTAATAAGTATTGCAATTGTGTCTTAAAATCAATTTCCGGCCGTATTAAAAACCTTGAATAAGATGATTGGAAAAGTCATCGTCGGAAAAGGCACCGGTTTTGGCAAATGTAGACGTCACTAGATGTGGCTTTGCGAGAGGAGTTCAACGGTACCTTCGGATTCAGATGGGTCAAAACAAGTCACCAGGAATTTGCGAAAGAACGTCGGAGAAAAT
Organism: Striga hermonthica; assembly: GCA_902706635.1. Lineage (NCBI taxonomy): Eukaryota > Viridiplantae > Streptophyta > Magnoliopsida > Lamiales > Orobanchaceae > Striga > Striga hermonthica. The sequence goes on along the minus strand of CACSLK010011299.1, from coordinate 4,277,096 downwards.
TTGAAAATCTACGATTTTGATCGAAAAATTAGAAGTCTTATCGCTGGAATTTTTTTGTGAAACTCGGTTATGTTGTCACCACGGAGGAGAGCTACAAGGTCATAACATTAGACGAAGTTGGCCGGCGGCGGTTGGCAGCGGTCCGGCGGGTGAGACACAATTGCAATATTTATTAAATGTTTGGTATTTTTTTGCCAAATAAAGTTAAGTTTTATTTGCACTTACACAAAATATTAGGATTTTAAATACAAATCACCCTATAAATAATATGTACATTTAGTGGGTGAAGACAATGCAAAATAAACCAAGAGAATTGTCTTGTGGAGCAATTTTATGTACCAAGTGCAGTAACTTCAACCAAAATCAAAAGTGACGCCCATCTGAGAACCCATACTACCATTGGAGAATTGTAGATGCTTTGGGACAAAAATCTTCCTCCAATAGTGGCTTTTTAATTTCTTCTTAGAGCATCCTTAATAGCAGGTTTTCATAAGGTTTTTATGAGGTTTGAAAATCTGATACTGAGAGGTTTTCTATTAGATACATCAGGTTTGAGGTTTGATATTTTAACACAGCTCTTTGATTTCAAACCTCCATCTAAAATGATATAAAAATTATAATTACACATGCATAGATGTAAGTGATGTTCAAAATTCTCATGAAATGTGTGTGTGAGATGCACAGCGCGTGGAGAGAAAAAAGAGGTTGGCCCCACAATAATCAAATGCAGATAGTGGTTGTCTCCTCTCTTTTGCTAACGTTTTTCTTTTTTTTTTTTTTTTGTTTTATAGTCCTTCCAATTTGAAGTGTTTTCTTTCTTTTGTAAATTGACTTATATATTTATATATATATAGAAATATATAAATATTAAAAATATATATATATATATTAATTCAATATAAATTGAACTTAATCAAAAATTTATTCCTTTCTTTTATTATTAAATAGTGCAATATAGTTACATATAATTATATTATTATTTTTGTATGTATTTAGGATAAATATGTGAAATATTTAAATTATATAAAAATAAAATTTAAGTCATAGTTTTAAAATATTAATTAAAAATAAGAGTATAAAATTAATAATAAAAATAAGTGGAAAACGTGTGGGACCTATAAAAAGGAGGTTTATGAGGTTTGTTATTATTGGAGGTTTATATGTATATGAGTAAAAATGAGGTTTTGGATGATGTGGCATATTGAGAATAGATAAAGGAGGTTCGTGTAGAAGGGTTATTAGAGATGCTCTTATTATAATGTGGCATGAGAGGGAATAAAAAATTTTAACTCTACATCTGAAAGTCCCTTTTAGAATGGATGACTCATTTTTTCCGTCCTTTTTACTTCTTTTGTTTTCAATTAAAATCTATTATTACGTAAATAACACAAACATACCTGATACAAAACATATACCAGATGAATTTGATAAAAAAAACAATACCAGATGAATACAAAAAAGAAAAAAGAAAAATAATAACTAAAGAATACAAAAAATAAATATCAGTTGTTAAAAAAATATCTGATAAAAAAATACCACATGAATACAAAATAATAACAGATGAATACAAAAAAATACGAAATGAATATCAGTTGTGTTGTGGGTGGTAGTTCTTTAAAAAATAAATATGCCTGATATAAAAAATTTGATGAATATCAATTGAGTTATGGATGGTAATTAGTCAAAAAATAAAACATGTATATAAACATTTACTGTGTTTAGACATCTACCGCTAGAGAGTGACATATCAACATGACATTCTATTTTTTCCACATAGACCGAAAGATCGTCTATTCAATTGTTAATCCACTTCAACCATTGAACATGCTCTCATCATCATTATTATCCGCTTTGCACACGTGGCAAGATAAATGTTTGAGTGTGTTGTGAATTATTATAACTTGTAGAAATAATTTGTTTTACTCGTGTGTTTGTTAACAAATTTATATTTAAAATTTAAAATAATAATAAAAGATTGTTCAAATTTTCAAATAGTTTTTTTTTTTTGAATAATTATATTACTTTTTATATTTAAAATAACACACATGACTTATACGGCTTACCATCTTATATCATAATATTTATTTTTAATAAATTATATTATTTAGTACATTGTAGTTAAATTGATTTAAATAATTTTATTTTTAATTAATATTCATAGATAATTTATATTATAAATATAAAAATAACTATTTATTTATTTTGTATATACAATATAGATGTCAAATCGAAACTCATCAAGACATGAGTAATTTGAAAATATTATGTATAAAAAATGATAATAAATAAAAAAAATTTAAACTTTCAAATTTACTTATAATTAAGTTAGTATTTTCATAATATTAGAAGAAATGTGAGAAAAAAAGATTGAAAAAAAAATATACGTCTTGTAAATCATGTTTAGTATAGGAAACGTAATATTAATGTCTTTCAAAATGACCATAAATATCTAATATATTTATGACTATTCCAAACCTTATAAATTTTAAATGAAGAATGATTAAAATTCATTCAAGCCAAATGACAAAATATGAAAATTTGAAATATAGGATTTCGAAGTATCAGAGCATGCCACTTCGGTTTAGCACATCTTGTTATTATATATATAAGATAAATAATCACATAATAGTGTCTACTTTCATATAAAAGTGGATGTCAATCGAGCTATTAAAAGGTCTCTGTGACTTTGTTTTTTTAATAAATTTTATGTGAGTTACTCTAGCTGTTAGACAAGTCGACTAGTTGAAAATTACATTGTACAAAATTTATCCACCTGTTCCTCCTAATCGAGCATCTCGATCCCTCGTTACAATCCTCATTCCGCCCGAAATTATATGAATACATTGAGAGCTAGAGTAGATTCGTGGACCAAATCAGTCGAATGTCGCACTTTTATTTATTTATATATATGTATATATATTTTTTTATGTATGAAAATTTTGTATGAAACCATATATATTTGTTAAAAAATATAATTATGTTTCGATTTAAGTATTTCTAACAACAAACTTACTGGAATTACAAGGACATAAAATATCTTGATAAAATTACTCAATACACTATATATTTGGCCCAAACTGTTAGGCCCAAACTCGGCCCAACAAATTAGGGTTACTCGGAGTCCGTTTCTTGTTACTCCCATTTATCGTGAGCAATTTCTTGAAGCATTAGCGGCGAATGGCGATTGAACAAGCAGAAAATGGTCCCCGATTTTCGCTTAGCTTGCCTCAGCCATGACTGTCTTCTCAAAATCACAAAGCTCGAGGAGTTTGATGAAGAGATTTAAACAAACTAACCTTGGTAAGTATGTTAATTTCAGATTCAGATTGAGCCTTCATTTAAAACAGATCCCACAGTTACCAAATTTCGCGACTTCTATCTTCGATTCATTCAAATGATGAGTGAAAACGGGATGGTCGACAGAAGTCGTGATCCTTCTGAGTATAATAAGGGAGGTTATTATGTCACTTCTGTTGCATTTGAAGTCGACGATGTTGGGGTAAGATATTGTGTTAGAATATGCACACACATTATATTAATTTGGTATGAACAAATAGTTCTTCCATTTTCATTAGTTTGGATTTATTATATGTAGTTTGCTGATGTTTCTAGTTAATTGTAAGGTGCTATTGTTAACTGGCGTCCATCCTCTTGACAGATTTTCTATTACAAGCAAACTAGGTCTAGCAATGAGGCTTGTGATCTCATCCAACGCATGGCTGAAATTGAAAATATTTACGAGGAGCAAAAGAAAGCCTCCGAATTAGAGGGAGAAAAAAAGCTTGCCCCTTCAATATCCGTAAGGTATATTGAACCTCATATTGAGGTAAATATTGCCTGCCTACAGTTTGAGCGGTTTCTGTTTTCTCTTAGTTTGTGTATACCTCTAATTTGGACAAATAACCTTGTATGTAATACATACATACAATTACTGTAGTTGGTAAAACAATTTCCGATTGAGAAATTGTACTCTGAAGTCGTGTACCTCATTCCAAAAGTTTTC
>CACSLK010011299.1:4192915-4203003 GCA_902706635.1 Striga hermonthica | reverse complement strand
TTTTTTTAAAGACCAGATTCACTGGGTGCAAATTGGGATCCATGTTGGATCTAATAGTTATAAAATTAGTGTTTTTTTTTTATATAGTTTTTTCAGAAGTAGTTTATGCTTTTGCTCTTTCTGGAACTGTTAATATTATTTTTTTATTCAGAGTTTTGCTAAAACCTTTGCAGTGGTGCTCGTGTTTTGTAACTTTTGTTTAGTCAGTTATAGCTGTCTTTTTAAATAAGAATTCTATTAACTCTGTTCTCTCTGTATTGTTTAAAGGTTTTATATTGGAGGGGATTGAGCACATTGCCTAGGTTCTAAAGAGTTGGGTCTTTTGCACAGTGCCTTCTGTTTTACTCATTCATGGCTTAATGAACTGAAGAAATCATGGATAGCTTCAAGGAGGACGACCAAGAAAGCCATTTCTTTGATGCACTCGAGCACATCACTCAAGAACCCGATCAGGTCTCAAATTTCCATCCTTTGAAAAATTGGGATTACAATGTGTGGATCAATGTTCCCCAAAGTGTTGGGGAGAGGAGAATTAAATTTATTCGATTGATGGGTTTGAGCCCAGATGGGTTAGAAGGAGAAAATCATCATGGTGCTTTTATGGGAGATGTCGATAGAATTATGGAGAAAAATGGAACTGTGCTAAGAACCTCGAGTTTCGAGTACGAGTTCTCATCCAGCCGCTCGTCTGCATCGAGCTGGAACACTGATGATTCTGACTTGTTGGTGCAAGAGAATGTTGCCCAATTTTGCCCCGCGTCTAATCAAAATCACACCGAGGGTGAAACCGAAGCTAGCTGTTACACGCCTCGAACGAGGGATAAATTAAAAAACAAGTGGCTAAGGAAATGGAAAGCCATGATTTGTATGATGAAGAGTAACAGTAAGGACGAAAATCTTAGCCGTGGGCAGGGGAGGAAGATCAGCCGTGTGAGGGTCCGTCATGGCAGTAGAAAGCTGAAGGAGCTTTCGGGCCTCTTCACGGGCCAAGATATCCAGGCTCACAAGGGGTCAATACTGACGATGAAGTTTAGTCTTGATGGATGCTATTTAGCTAGCGCTGGTGAAGATATGGTTGTTAAAGTGTGGAAAGTGATCGAGAATGAGAGGAATGATGCAGTTGATATTCCCGATGATGATCCCTCGTGTGTGTACTTTTCGATCAACAGCCTTTCAGAATTGGGGCCTCTTATGGTGGAGAAAGATAAAGGTAGTAGATTCAAGGGTTTGAGAAAAAATACGGATTCGGCCTGTATTATCTTCCCTCCAAAGGTTTTTCGGATTTTAGAGGAGCCGCTGCATGTCTTTGAGGGGCACAATGGCGATATATTGGATCTTTCGTGGTCGAAGGATAATGTATGTTTATGATATTATCATTTTTATATGTCTTTCGTTTTCCCTTTTTGTGTGTGTTTTGTTATTTAAGTTAAATCTCATTGTGTGCTTGTTCTGTTTGTGTAGTGTCTGCTTTCTTCGTCAGTTGATAACACTGTTCGTTTGTGGAAAGTTGGATTTGATCAGTGCCTGAAGGTCTTCTCACATACTGACTATGGTAATTAGTTCTGTAATTTGTTTCTGGGATGGGACCAAGAATTCTGCACACTAATTTGGTTTCGATTTTACCAATTTAGCTTCACACATGTGCTAATCTTTATGCAGTGACCTGTGTTCAGTTTAACCCTGCAAATGATGATTACTTCATAAGTGGTTCAATTGATGGGAAGGTTCGTATATGGACCATCAATGGCTGTCAAGTTGTGGACTGGGTAGAAACAAGGGATATAATCACAGCTGTTTCTTATAGACCTGATGGGCAGGTGTGTTGATAATCAAAAACTTCAAATATTATTCAATTTTATTCGACTTGTTAATCCGTTTACGGTGATTAATTGTTTCTTCATTTGCTTGTTATGCAGAGTGGGGTTTTTGGTTCAATTGGTGGCACATGTTACTTCTTTAGCGCATCAGGTATTAGTTGCTGTTTATTTATTTCGATATTTTTTTTTTAGTCTCAGTTTTATGCTTGTATTTTTATTTGAATGTCTGATCATTTGGATGCCTACTGTAAACTATCTGTCCCGTTTAAGCACTAAAAATGCTGTGTCTGGTCATTTTTTGCCCGATTTATGTTCACATTGAAATGGCTGTTTTTTTTTCTCTCCCCGTTTTTCGGTTGTATCAGATAATCATTTCCATTTGGAGACCCAGATGTGCTTAATTAATAAGAAGTCACCGTGCAAAAGAATAACCGGCTTTCAGGTAACATGTTCACCTCACTTTAATAGATGGATAATTTCTTTCACCTTATTAACTTTTCATAATCTCTTGTTAATATGAATTGCAGTTTTTACCACAAGACCCGACCAAAGTTTTGGTGACTTGTGCTGATGCGCACGTCAGAATTATAGACGGTCTGAATGTTATCGGAAAGTACAAAGGTATATATATATGCTTTCGAACCGAAAGTTCCATTTTTGGTTGTATTTTTTTTTTACTTCGCAATTTTTACTCAATTTAGTAACAGAAAAAAAAGTTCTCTTTCGCCAGGCTTTCGCAAGGCAGGCAACCAAATCTCTGCCTCGTTCACGTCTGACGGGAAGCATGTTATCTCAGCATCCGAAGACTCGAGCGTCTACATATGGAACTATGAAGATCAATCGTCCAACTCACCGAAAGTGATTAATTCCTTCGAGTGCTTCTCGACCGAAGCCTCGATTGCTCTACCGTGGCTCGGCTTGAAGTCTAACATACTCCAAGAGACGATTAACTCGCTGCCATTCTCTTCTTCCACTCATTTCTCTTTGACCCAAGAGTTCCTAATGGATGCTGGGTCAAAGGGGACTGCCACCTGGCCCGAAGAGAAGCTCGTGTACGTTTCGAGCCCGAAATCTACAAAATCATCCTCCTTGGGAAGATCACAGTATAAATTATTTAAAACTTCATGTGAGAGCTCGTCCAATTCTCATGCTTGGGGCCTAGTGATCGTGACAGCTGGATGGGATGGGCGGATCAAGTCTTTCCAAAACTACGGGTTACCCGCGCCCGTTTAGGATGATACGGGTCTAGGGAATTTTTTTTTTTAAAAAAAAATCATTTCTTGAAATTGGATATGTTCGTGCTTCATGGGTCGATTTCAAGATTTCATTGCACGATAGGCTGGCAGAAGAAAAAAAGGTAGTTTTGGCAGTGTATCGAAATTGGGATCTCTCATCAAGGACTATTGGACCCCCCTTCCATTCATTAAATTGTGTTATCTAGAGAGGAGCTGTGAAGAAATGGGTCCCGCCGAATTTCTTCAAGTTGCTTTGAATTTTTTCGGATGAGCAAAGGACACACAGCTAAGCGAGGGGCCGAACGAGCAAGAATGGTGAGGTTTGCCTTATTAATATAGGGTTCTAATCTGGTTATTGCCCGGTTTACAACCGTGTATGTAAAATCTTCGATTTTATTCAAATCTTGTGTTCGGAAAAGAATCCTGAGGAGGCTCGTGGGACATCGGTTATTCTCTTCCATACGTGAAATTGAGGTGCAAATTTGATTTAGAAAAAGGGTTGTGGGGAATGAACTTCTCAATATGCCTTTGAATAATTGAGTTATTTTGTCTGCCATTTTTATGAAGGGGGTGGCAGGGACAGTTGCCCCCTTTGATTGAATATATATACAACTTCTGGTAATTTGAGGTGAAAGAAAAGTGTTAGTTGACTACATTGCCCCTATTCCGCATCGAAATTTGTCTCGTGGCCCGGTGGTTAAAGCTGTCGATGAAGATCTGCCGGCAGTCGATTTTTCTTTTACTTTTTTTTGTTTTCTTTGTATTGTATCCAAGCTACCTTATCAAAGCTATGTTCATGCTCAGGAGTTTCTGTGACAAAACCCTAGTGGATTTTGATGAAAAATTTGTATCAATTTTGGTTGACTATATGTAGATAGATGGTTTTAGTTTTGTACACAATTTAACCACTTTCTTTTTGTTGTACTGTCAATTTGATTCTTCCTTTTCCTGTTGATATTTCCGTCTTTCACGAATCTCCATTTCCAGTCCACACAGATTCACTATGGTGATCTCGATGAAAAAAAGATTGTTTCTTTGTTTTATTTTAAAAGAAAAATAATAAAAGGAACTGACTTAGTTCACTTTCACCAGGCTTTAATAGGAAAAGTTTCATACATATCCCTCCCTATAATATAACAATTTTGCTAAGGAACCCGATGTTGGTTTTCTTATGGAACCAACAGTTCAATGGGACAGCTCCACATGAAGCTGTCCCACATGACTGTCCCATTGGTGCTGTTCCACATGAAAGTAATGTGGGACAACCCCATGTGGAGTTGTCCCATTGGTGGTTAGTTCCATAAGGAAACCAACCATATGATTTTATAGAAAAACTGTCCCTACATATTAATACAAAACGTGTTGAGCTTAAGTGGTTGTTTTTTACGCTTCGAATGCTGATATGACGGAAATTTATGTTTCGTGATGTTTTTGTATTATTATTACTCTGGAGTTAATTTTTGGTATTAAACATAAACTATTACTAATATCCTTGTACAACATGAGTTTTGAGTTAATGAATATACTAGTACAACGCCCGTGTATTACACGGGTGTTTGCTAATTTTTTTCTTAAAATCTAATAATGAGAAAAAGTAATTGAAAATTTAAATACCTTTTATAAAAATATATATATTATTATATATTTAGTATGACAGTTTTATTTGTACCACTTACATGTGTTATATTATCATAATTTTTTTTACTTACAACATATAACTACATTGAACATAAATATATCAATTAATAAATAATTTTATTTTTCTATAAATTATTATTTTTTATTATTATAAAGATAAATATAATTTATTTATTTCATATATACAATATGGATGTCAAATCGAAGATCATCAAAAGATGATTAATTTGATATATTATATATGTAAAACCGATAAGAAATACAAAAGTTATCAAATTTTAAAATACATTTACAATTCAATAGCTAATTGTGGAAGCAAATCAAAAGTCAGGGATATATTAGTCATTTAGTGTCTGACTATGTAAAATCACAAAGAATTAAAGGGTTATATTAGTAAAAGTGATATTAAAATACCTAAGTTAAATAAATAATATTTATGGAATGTCCAAACCTAGATTATTAATTATTAATATATCAATATTATTTGTCCAAACCTAACTACGAAGCATGATTCTTCGCCAAGTAGGATTCCGAAGCACCAGAAACAGCCACGTAGGCTCAACGCATTCGGGAATTATATATAGGGAGGATGTGTAAAGTTATTTATATCTAATACCAAACCTAACTCCAGAGCAAAAATAATATAAAAACAACATCACAAAGCATAGATTTTCGCCATGCCAACATTTGAAGCGTGAGAATTTGCCACCTAGGCTCAACATGTTTTGAATTAATATATAAGGAGGGATAACTTTTATTATATATTTATTAACTCAACACTCGAGTTGTACACATTTATTATACTAGTTTGTGTTGGTGGGTGAATATGATTGAAATTTTAGCCACGTACTCACACACATATTTGTGTGGTGGCTAATAGTTTAGCTGTTAAGCTGTTGGATCATACTCATATACACATTTGTGGGCGTCTGTGTATTAATCTGACGATTTAATTAATTTTTTTTTTTTTTTTTCCAGTTGCCTTTGAAATGTTATTTTATGGGGCCCCAGAGACCGTTCGGGGATATTGATGATACGCGGTTTTTCAACTTTCTCCAGGGTACATTTTACATTATCAGTTTCAGGATATTGTGGGCCCCCGGGGGACCTAGGGCCGTTACGGCACAACAGAATTTAATTAGATCTTAAAATGTGGGGCTCGAGCCAGTCGGGCCAGTGCAAAATCTACAGCCCAATCCAAGGACAGAACATTTTTGAGTTTATTTTAGCCCAAGCTCGACAAAAATTCGTACCGGCTGAAAATTGACACCTCCATGAGAAAATTCATCTGTTTAAGCTTCATATAAGTTCAACAATAATAATACAAAATCAGATTTGCTCACATATTGTGTTACTGATTTGAAATTATAACAGGTAGCAGTAGTGAAATATAGCACACTATTGGAAGAAACAAACAAAATAAGTGAGCATAGGGAAGGATGAGAAAAACATCCCTTCCGCGAAGGTAAATCTTTGCCTAAAAGGGATTAAGCGCCAGCTAAGCATAATTTGCTTCATTCGATCATGACCAGCAAATAGTTTTCGAAGTATGAGTTATGGTACAACAGTATCTCCAAGTACATAGCACAATCAACCTCTTACAACCATGCAAATCACATGTATTTCTAGTACTATAGTATAGAAATTGAACATCAAAAGACAAAGAGAAAAGGAAAATGAAATGAAGTTCACACTCACGTCCCTGTCTTCACAAGCTCGCGTTCTAAACTTCACCTGCCAGAAACTATAAGCTGAAAAATAAACCAAAGTCTAACTTCAGCATGTTATGTCCCAAACTAGTTCATAAAATAGCGAATTCATAAAAAAATATGCTCAGAAAATCTTAGATCCCTACGCATCCAGCTTCATGCGTGCAGAAGAGCACATATATTTGATACATTTTGCAACGACCTCAACCGATAATTATAAAGATCAATCAAAGTATATGAAGAAAATATGCAATGTGGTCTAGAAGCATTCTAAGTTTTATATACCTGCAAATAGCCTACAGCATTCGTAGCTAAACCAATTGTTGTTACCATATTATCTTGCCTTTAACATGGTAGAAGTTGCAAATTATAAGAACTTTAAGTAGAACTTGATCATAGGTGAACCTATAGTAATGTTTAGCGGTCATTTCAATCGTGGGGAGAAAAACAGAATAAAGTTCCATTCTTCCAATGTGCGTTACAAATGAAGATTGCCAGGGGCCAAACTATAACAGTTCAGTGCTTTCTTGTTTTGGGGGCAAGGGGGGCTGTCTAGTGGTGTAGAGAGTGTGTTCAATAATGAAAAGAATTAATAGCTCAGTATAACTAACACGACATCAATACAGGTTCACGAGTGTGCTGTGCTACTGCTAACCATTTTAGGATGAACAAGATAGAAACTGAAAAGAGTCACTGGATAGTTTCTATACACATATTCTCAAAGGACAGACCCAATCAATAAACGACAATTCCTGGAAAGACAAAATAACAATGAAGAACCTAGAGAAGTGGGGTTGAATGTTATCTCAGAAATGAGATCAGATATGTTTCTTAATTTTCACATGTGGTCCAGCATAGAAAATAAAATGACAACTAACTTTGTGGTCACATCTCAATTTTGAAGAGAAAAAAAAAGTTAAAGTGAATTTCAGAATTTAACCCCTAAACAAAGTTTTAATATTTTGAACACCAATATGAATCATCTCCGTGAAGTAAACCTTCCATTTTGAAGGCTTTTCGATTTCATTTCCGTTACGTTTTCAGCTACAAAAATCAAGCTCTAGACTACAAAAACTTGAACATTGGAAAATTCTCAGAGGTGGCAGACTCCAGTTTCCTGGAGCTAGATAGTTATCTTCATATAACATGCTCATTATCATTCCTCTCAGCAACCAAACACGTCTACATAAGTAAACTTTGCAGAAGAATTTCTAATATAGTAGCCGCTAGACTAATATTTTTTAGACCGAGTGAATTCTTTTATATCTTGGAATCCCCAACTGGCAACGAAGGTTTATATAGAAAGCTGGCAGGCCCAATTTATTAATAATGAGTTTTGGTGTTCCATAAAATTGTAAGACAAGCAAGACAATTTAACAAAAGTTATTGGCCAACTGGAATGTACTTATATCGTTTCATTTTCCCAAATTCAAGACAATTCGAAACACAACAATTGTCTTACTTCCTTAAAAACCAAGACTGTTCAAAGCACTATACATCCTTCTCATTTCCTCCATAATGCATCATATACAGACACAGCACATTCCCATACATCAATAAGCCTAACCTACACTGTAAATAGAACCATCAGACATATTCAGCAACCCCTCATCTCAAATACATTATTTGCATTGTTAAGTTTTACAAATCTTAATAAAATTTCAAATCTTGGGGGTAAATGCCATCACCAAAAAACACATCCACAATAGGGAAAAATGAAAACATTTGCTTTGTTAACACAACAATTACCTGAATGAGGAATTCAATTTCAATTAAAATTACAAAATAAGCAACAACAACAAACACGATCACACAAAAACACGAAGAGTAAAAAGAAAACAGAGAATTAAAGAAGGAAAATTTACCGATCATTGAGAGACGAACAATCGAGATCGCGATCAGACAGGCAGATTCTCAACACCGGCTGGAGAATTTTCCGCATTCCCGCTGTGATTAGCCGAGAACAAAGAGGAAGACGCGGTGGAGTTCATGGACGAGAAGGAGGTGAGCATCAGAGGCCGATCCTTGGCCTCCTCCTCACCGTCGTCGTCGGTGTCGAAGGTGGTGAGGTTGACGCACGAGCACCGCTCGAGGGAGGCGAAGAACGCCGCCGCCACGTTCATGCCGAACCACCGCGCGAGGCCGTCCACCTTCTCGTAGTACGAAGCGCCGTTGGGATTCTCCATTGCTGTGATCGGTAGGTCGATCAATGGAAGACTGATTATCGATTGATGGGTTTTGGTGAAAAGAATTGGGGAAAATATGGATCGCTGTAATTGATCTAGGTTTTTTATGACTCGTCTGTCGTCAGACGATCAGACGACGACTATTATTTAAATGGCAATTATACATGTTCACGTATAATTTAGGGAGTAACAATTTTTTTTTTTTTTTTAAAGTTCGCCACGTACAATTTTATAAAATATACAAAATTAACATCTAAAAACCCTGGTAAAAATAAATAAATATACAATTTAATAAATAATGAATTATGAAGTAAACTTTAAATTCGATTTAAGGTATTTACTATGATTGCACAAATAAAATGAGGTATGATTTTATCGATTTTATGATAATAGATTCGTGAATAATCGACAAATAAGGTACGTGTGCGAAGGAAAAAAAGAATGTGATTTATATTTTTTGATGATCAATATATTTGATTTTCGATCGGAGGTTTTGTTGAATAGCATATAAGATGATTTTTCTAATGAGTTGGACATTATGAAAATTCCAACATTTAAATAAAAAAAAAACAAATTATGTTTGAAAATGTTTTTTGGGTTTTGCTTTGTACAAGTTTGTTGTGTTTTGCTTTTCTTTTGGTTGATATGGTGGTTGTTTAGGGTTGAGTATCAAATACTTTTGTTTTGTTTTTGAGGTGATCTGGCTTGGTTGTAAATGTTTGATGCCTTATTTATAGGTTCTTGTTATTTTACACACTCCATATAGTCGATAATATTAACACGTTAAGTTTTTTTTCGTGTACCTTTTTTATTGTATCCATTAGATGATTTAGTGATTGTAAGAAACTGGGGGAAATGGAAAGCCCATATGAAGCCCAAGTGGGGTTTCATCCCAAAACCAATTGGTGAAAGGAGGAGTAGCCCATTAGACTTATTAAGTGGGTCTATTTTCCATGTATTAACAATGTGGGACAACTCACAAGTGATATTCTAACACGCCCCCTCACTTGTGAGTCTGATATCATGTCAATTCGGAGAAATGGAAAGCCCATATGAAGCCCAAGTGGGGTTCCATCCCAAAACCAATTGGTGAAAGGAGGAGTAACCCATTAGACTTATTAAGTGGGTCTATTTTCCATGTATTAACAATGTGGGACAACTCACAAGTGATATTCTAACACGCCCCCTCACTTGTGAGTCTGATAGTGATTGTCTTGTGTAATTTTTCCCCATTTGTCAGTATATAACTAGGATCATTCCGTAAAAAAAAAAAAAAATTAAAGGTCTATTTTTTAAGTCTAATTTTTTGCTACTAACCAAAATTCGACTATTTAATGTTGGTTATTATGCAGATAAATCTTTTAGATAACAATATTGCAATTTGAAGGTATGATATGTGATAACAAATGATTGTATAATCAGTATGCCTAATATGAGCCTTAATGTTAGACCATTTGGTTTAATATATATATATATATATATATATATATTATATTTTTTTTT
>CACSLK010011299.1:4178437-4192762 GCA_902706635.1 Striga hermonthica | reverse complement strand
TCTCCGATTGTAAGCTTTATGTTCCTCACCCGCCGTCAGTCGCCACCGGCAATTTCAGAATTTATTAGGCATTTTCACTTAGCCGGAGAATATTATACTTCGGCACCGTCACTTTCTAAGGTTCATCTTTATCTCGACGTGCTTCTCTAATCCCTGTCCCTCCAATCGAAGTCCTCGGTCGCCGCGCAACTGCTAGGGTTTTCTTCCGGCTTCATCCTTTTTTTCGTCTCTGCACATTTCATTTGTATCAATGGCTGACTGGCAGCAATTTATCCAATCGGTATTGATCGGCGTTCTTTTCTCGTACTTTCTCGCGAAGCTCTTTTCCGTGATCTTCGCCTTCCGCGATGAAAATCTCAGGATCACGCGGGCGAATTCGCCGGAGCCGGAAGCCGAGCAGGTCTCTGCAGATCCTTCGTCTGGCGTTCTGGAAGAAAAGGAGCCGCTGATTGGTGGAGACGGGAAATCGTGCGGTGAAAGAGAGGTAATTGAAGCTGACTGTAGCGATAGTGATGATGATTGGGAGGGCGTGGAGAGCACAGAGCTGGATGAGCTGTTCAGTGCCGCCACTGCATTTGTTGCCGCCACAGCTGCTGATCGGGCGGCAGCGAAGGTGTCTAACGATATCCAGCTGCAGCTTTATGGTCTGTATAAGATTGCCACTGAGGGACCGTGTTCTGCTCCCCAGCCTTCAGCTCTGAAAATGACTGCTCGTGCCAAATGGTACTTCTTGTAACTCTGAATACTGTTTATTGACTTTTAAGCTTAGTGATTCTCACTTGATCTTGGCTTGTGATAGAGTATACTTGATTGGCAATGCTGTTGTGATAGCCATCCCATTTCAATTTGGTGTGTGAAAAGTTCGATTGTTCATAGCTTATATTATGGCATTAGCTATTCCATTGCATGTAACTTTGTCATTGTTCAACTCATATCAGTATGCTAAAGCATTTTAGTGATGCTCATGAAACAATATGCACCTCAAAAGTTTCAGATTACAGTGTTGTTTGTAACAGGTGATGTTTGTAACAGGTGATCTGGAGAGGAGCCGCTTTCTGGTATTAGGGCATATGACCTTCACAATATTGAATATTCATTATGAATGGCCAAAAACTGTGTTCATTTGTTTAAGAACTTGAATTTTGAGTATGCAATTTCAACGTGCTCTATTGCTTTTGTAACCGGATGCCTATTCTGTTCTGTTGGGTTACGCCTACGGTATCAATGAAAATTTGTGTTCTTGTGTCCTAGGCAAGCATGGCAGAAACTGGGCACTATGCCTCCTGAAGAAGCAATGGAGCAGTATATTGACATCGTTACTGAGTTATATCCCACTTGGGCTGATGGTGCTGCCTCTGTGAGATCAAAATCATTTTCTTCTTTTTCCATTTTCTTTGTTATATATATGTATATATATAGGGTCTAGTTTTCCCAGATTCGAGTTCTGTTTGCACTCATCTCGGTTGTTGCTGGCATTTCTGTATAATGTAGCAGAAGAAAAAAGATGAAGGGTCAACTAATGCACAGAATGCAGGTTCCCAAGGGCCGATGGGACCTGTCTTTAGTAGCTTTATATATGAGGAGGAAGCGGGATCTGATTTGTAAGGATCCTGACCTTGATCTATATGCTTGTCATTTGACATTTTGTAGCATACTCTGAAGTGGTTGCTCTTTATCCTGTGTGCTGTTTCTGTTGACTACAATAATTGAAATTCCTTTGTATTTTCCCTTAAAATTTGTCCAACTAATGTCTTCGATATGCTTAACCTTCCCAGCTATTGTACTCTTAACTTACTCTGTAAGTAGGGTACCTTCTCTACTTCCATATCTACCTGCTACAGTGGAGAGTAAAGTTCAAAGGTATTGAGTGAAAAATTAATTATTCTTGGTGCTGATTCGCACAAATACTGTTTTTTTTTTCAAAACAAAAATTACAGGTCTCACTCCTTATCCTCTTCTTCTCTTATTAACTTTCTAAAAATATTAGCCCTCCACCCACCGATCAGATGGTCCAGAAAATCACATCATGCATTACTTATTTTTTTTTAGAGCGTGTATGTGTGTATTTTGCTGTGATCTTACATGTAGTCAGGCTAAAGAAACTTTAATTACTAGATGTTTTCTTCATCAAATTGACTTGGTGAGTAGAATTTAAGTTGTATGTCTACCAACTTCTTTTCAGGAAAATGGATGCTATACATGGCTTTGCACGAGAAGGAGATGAAGAAAAGCTGCTCAAGTGCATTGAGAGTGGTGTCCCGTTAAATATAAAGGGTTGGTCAATCTTAATTTTCTTTAACATTTTTAATTTTTGTTTGCTGCATTCATTAAATGAAGAAGTAATCCTAATTGGCTGATACATGCTTCTGATGTTGACTGTCTATCTATTAAGTTTACCCCTTGAGAAGGAAAAAACCCAACTCTAACTTGAAATACTATGTAACATCCATTTCTTTTTGAATATCCCATGGGACCTTTTCGGTTTATTATTTTATTAAGCATTCAGTAGTTCAGATTGATAACATTTATTACCTAGATATAATGTTCTTTAATCGTTGCAGACAGTGAGGGCCGCACCCCTTTGCACTGGGCTGTAGATCGAGGCCATTTGAATGTCACAGCATTGCTTCTGGGCAAAAGTGCTGATGTCAATGCTAAGGTAAAATTAAAATAAAAATTATTTGTAGCCTCAAATTCCATTTGATATGAGAATACAAGTGAAAGGGAAAAGAAACATGTGAAATTTGCTAAAACATAAACTTGCTGTTTTTTGTAAGAAATATTCATTTCGTGCATTACAGGATGATGAAGGTCAAACCGCATTGCATTATGCTGCTGTATGCGAGAGGACTTCAATAGCAGAATTACTTTTGAAACATGGTGCTGATATAGATATTAAGGACAATGAGGGAGACGCTCCTCGTGATCTTTGTGAGTCGAGCTGGCCGGGGCTGGAGCTTCTGGGCTAAAACGGCTAACTGAACTGTTAGTTTCGTGTTTTCCATACTTTTGATGATCCCACTCTTTGTACACATGGTACATACTTATCACCTGGAGAATATCGGTCACTGTATACTTTGAGTTTTCTTTTTGGTTACTTTGCAATCCAGGGGTTTGGCCAAATCTATAAATAATTAGATAATAGTCGTTTGCTGGTTTCTTGAATTTGTAGTTTACGGGCATAGTTTGCCTGTTGTTCCTGGATCCCCAAACTTCACAGATTATTTGAAGGGGCCAAGCTGAAAAAAAAAATTATTAATTTTTTTTGGCAATCTGCTCGATCAATTGCATATTATATTGTCTAGTTCAGTATAGCTATGCTTCATTCTTTGTGTATCTACTATCTGCTAGGTATTTCCAAAATTATGGCAACATTCGAAGCAGAAAAACTTTTGTTGAAATTATCTCTTTCTGATACAAATTCCAGTTTCCAAGAACGGGATACTAATGGCGATTTATCAAGAACTGAAGCTCTTGTGGATTTCTTCCTAGGCAGTAAGCCCCGGCACTAGTTTCCTTAGCCAAATGTCGCCTAATGACTAATGAGTAATGAACCTCTTGCACTTAAAGGTTGGGAAAAAAAAATTATACACCTCCATAAACAATACTGTATTTCAATATTCTAGGGGAGTGTTGTTAAATGATAGTCACGTTATGACCTTATAATATTGCTAAATCATAATCACGTTCAAGATCAACCAATGACCTTATTAAGTAGTATATGTAGATAAGAGATTGAGATCGCAATTGGGCAATAGACTTTTTCTTTGCACAAAAAATAATAGCCAAGGCAAATCCCATAATAGACTACATATCATACAATGGGACCCCAATCCAGATTAAACTGCTCTAGTAATGTAGCATCAAAATCTACTTCGCCCAAAAAATAAAAAAAAAAATAAAAAATAAAAAATAAAAAAAAAATGAAAAAAGAAAGAAACCACCGCAAGCATTCGAGTTCCATCTTCCATGTCTCTAAACTAATATAACATGTCTACTAAACCCAAACCCTATTCAAAGAACTACCTCAAAAACCAACCTTCTAGTCTTCTACAGCTCATCATGGTCATCATCTCCATCATCCATCCCCGTATCGCCACCTGGCGCACCACCACTCCTCTGGTAAACCGCGGTTATGATGGGGTTGCACACGGCCTCGACCTCCTTGAGCTTCTCCTCGTAATCCTCCTTCTCGGCATTCTGGTTATCGTCCAGCCACTCGAGCGCCTCCTTTGTAGCAGCCTCGATCTTCTCCTTCTCGTCCGACTCCAATTTGTCCGCCAGCTTGTCCTTGTCGTTCACTTGGTTCTTCATGTTGTAAACGTACGTCTCGAGGCTGTTCCGAGCATCGATCCTCTCCTTGACCTTTTTGTCCTCCTCGGCAAATTCCTCAGCCTCACGGACCATGCGGTCAATCTCTTCTTGGCTCAGGCGGCCCTTATCGTTGTTGATGGTGATTTTCTCCGACTTGCCGGAGGCTTTGTCTTCGGCCTTGACGTTGAGGATGCCGTTGGCATCCACCTCAAAGGTCACCTCGATTTGTGGGGTCCCCCTGCTCGGTAAAACATTTCACAGAATTTGAATTAGAATCGCTTTTTTATGAATTCGAGACAACAAATACAATATCTCAAGAAGGTTAATGGTTGTAAATAAGGATACAGACCTTGGGGCAGGGGGAATTCCGGTAAGATCGAATTTACCGAGCAGCCTACAGTCCTTTGTAAGACTCCTCTCACCCTCGAAAACCTGTTGATACACAAAAAACAAAAGCAGTTTAGTCGTTAGTGTTGTTATCATAAGCCAGAAAAGTGCCGATACTTTTCTATCATATTGAGATGGAAATCAAGTATGATACCTGAATAGAAACAGTAGTTTGCTGATCCTGATAGGTAGTGAAAACTTGGGACTTCTTGGTCGGGATAACAGTGTTTCTCGGGATCAATTTGGTCATCACTCCCCCAACAGTTTCAATGCCAAGGGTCAAAGGGGCAATATCCAATAGAAGAACGTCTGATTTTGCAATACAACATAGTTAGGTAGCTTACATAATATTATCAGAATCAGATTTCACAGTCAAGTATACTAAGCGGGAGTGTTTTGAGGAGAAGTTGAGAAAAATTGTGAACATGAGTTTAAAATCAAAACAAAAAGCAGAATCATACAGTTCCTTAAATAAACACACACTCCTCCCCAGCTTTTTCTATGTCAATGAAATGAAGCAGATACAGAATTTTTTAGCAGATGAAGATGAAGATGCAGGCATTAGCAGACACTCATATATCAGTTAAAACCTTATACTACTTTTATATAATTTTTCTTAATTGCTTGCAGACATTCCCATAACCAAATTAGTAGATGAAAAGAGCATTAGTACCTTTGACCTCATCACCACCCTCTCCACTCAAGATTCCTCCTTGGACAGCAGCACCAAAAGCAACAGCCTCATCAGGGTTAACGCCTTTGCTGGGCTCCTTCCCATCAAAATATTCCTTGAGAAGCTGTTGAATCTTTGGAATCCTGGTGCTCCCACCAACAAGGACAATTTCATCAATCTGCCGTTTTTCCAGGTTGGCATCCTCCATGGCCTTCTTGACGGGGCCCATGGTCTTTCTGAACAAGTCGTTGTTCAATTCCTCAAAACGGGCCCTGGTAAGGGGCTCAGAGAAATCTATGCCATCAAAGAGGGACTCAATCTCCACACGGACTTGGTGCTGACTGCTCAAAGCTCTCTTGGCACGTTCGGCTTCTCTTCTCAACTTGCCGAGTGCCCTGTTATCCTTGCTGATGTCCTTCCCGTGCTTCTTCTTGATGAGCTTGATAAAGTATTCCATGATCCTCTGATCAAAATCCTCACCTGTAATATCAAAACATGTCTTTTGAGAAAATCAGAATGATCTACTTCAGTGAATTGTTAATCCTCCATCATATGATATCAGTATTATCTGAAGGGTTTTCAAACTTGACATTAATAAAAGAACTAGAAAAAAATTGCAACTAAAATAAAATATTTGGATCTTGGTAAAAAAATGATAAATAGATGGAAAAAACTCTACTAGTATAATCTTTACCTCCCAAATGAGTGTCCCCATTCGTAGAAAGAACCTCAAAGACACCACTGTCAATGGTCAAGATACTGACATCAAATGTCCCACCACCAAGGTCAAAGACAAGAACATTCTTTTCACTACCCTTCTTGTCCAAACCGTAGGCAATCGCTGCTGCAGTTGGCTCATTAATAATTCTCACAACATTCAGCCCAGCAATGACCCCGGCATCTTTCGTGGCCTGTCTCTGAGCATCATTGAAGTAAGCTGCACAAGACAAGATACAGAAACAGCATTAACAATGGCATAACACTCCTTTATTATTAACATTCAATAATTTTTGGGCAAAACCTTACCAGGAACAGTGACAACGGCATCCTTAATTTTCTTTCCAAGATAAGCCTCAGCTGTTTCCTTCATCTTAGTCAAAATCATGGCGCTAATCTCTTCAGGACTGAAAACCTTGGTCTCACCATCCTTGATTTTAACTTGTATGTAAGGCTTTCCATCTTTGTTAACAATCTTGTATGGAACGAGCTTCATGTCCCTCTGGACCTCTTTATCTTCGAACCTGTTCAGTAGAAAAGTTTCGATCATGATTTGAGATATGCATCACATGTAAATGAAGTAGATGAAGGGATACAAGCCATTACTTTCTTCCAATAAGTCTCTTGACATCAAACACAGTCCTCTCGGGATTACCGGCTGCCTGATTCTTTGCAGCCTCACCAATCAACCTCTCACTGTCAGTGAAGCCGACCCATGAGGGGGTGATACGGTTACCTTGATCGTTTGCTATGATTTCAACATGTCCGTTCTTGTACACCCCAACACACGAATAAGTTGTGCCAAGATCTATGCCAATAACAGTTCCATACTTGACAGCCTCCTCTTCAGCAATGGTATATGCAAACAAGCTCCCTGTCACACAGACACTCTTTACATTAACACATTTATCACAACGACTGTATCGTATATATCAGGCTGCAAACCAACTATGACACACTTTCTATGTTGAACAAGTAAAAGGCAAATCACTATTTAGCATTTAAGGATACAATATGCAATAAATGATGGCATCTGCAACTTGTTTACGTGAATCTATAACAGGGACTTCCGTTTTCTGTTCAGTTCAATGTTATAAAGGAACAAATAAAAGCAAAATTCATTTCATCAGAACAGCTTCAAATCAAAATCATGCGCGCATATTCAAATGAGTTCTCGTATTTCGCAGCCCAACACCATAGATATAAATCAAAAACCATACATGTTCCCATCCTGTCCTGATTTCTCGTATAAGCAGATCTGAAGACTAACATAACACAACTAGGATCTACATTCCTCGATAAATTAGTATACCAATTTTCGCATACAACAAACACACACACACACACACACACACACACACACACCAATACTCGCTCAAATTTCAGCTACAACATTCTCTACGCAGATCATTCGTCCTCAATTTACAAAAACGATACACGATCAGTTCATAAAAAGCCAACATCAACCACGAAACAAGCATTTACACATTCACACAGAAAACAAATTCTAATGTTTCATCTGACAAAAACAAAAAAAAAAAAAAAAAAAAAAAAAAAAAAAAGCGAGAAGCTCACCGATAAGCAGGATCCCAAAGACGATTGAGGATGGGCGTCTACACCACGCACCAGCCATTGTTGCGAAGCTCGAAAATCAATAACAGTAATCGCTTCTTCTCCTTTACCTGTGCTTTGTTGTAAATCGTAATCTCCTCTTGTGTTGCAGTTGTCAACCTGAAGATTTATATGGTGTGTGTATATATATATATATATATCGGACAATTTGCGTTGATGGGTTCAATCCGTCATTCCTATGACGTGGACCAATAGGATTTCGAGTATGGTCATGATTGCAATCAACCTCTATACGTACCATGTCACGGATGCTGACGTGGAAAAAAATGAGGGGATGATCGTGTCACTCTCGGTGACGTGGGCCAATCAGAGCACGAGAAGAAACGTGCGTACCAATTAGATCGCTTCGGTTGCCGATTTTATTTTTTAATGCTTGGATTAGGATTAGGTAATTACGTATTTAGTATTTACACTTTTTGCTGCTTCTCGAATGTTCGTTCTCTTCGAAGCCTTGTGAGGGTTCAAGTTAAATTTCAAAATTTATTTTTAAAAACAAGAAATATAAATATAGATTACCACTAAAACAAATTTTGCAGTGTTATGAAATACGGGGAATATAAAGAACACAATGTATAAAAACCGGAACAAATTATAAGTTGCTTTATTTCTTCACACTTCGGTACTCACATCACAATGTGTTTGGCCCCTTTTATAGGCAAAGGGGCACACATCCCAATACACATATATATATATAATAATGTAATGATAAGTAGTGGTAAATCCACTTTTACCCAACACTCTCCCTTGGAATTACCACTATTAAATGTGCGTTTATGCTGCCTCGTTAAAAACCTTATCTGGAAAAACCCTGTGGGAAAAAAATCGAGACAAGGAAAAAAGAGTACAGCCGCACATACTCCCCCTCGAGTTATCATCCGTGCAAATCTCGAAGATGTCTCATTCCAATATTGTGCACGTGCTTTCGAAATATTGTCGTTGGAAGCGCCTTCGTAAACAAATCTGCTGCATTATCGCTTGATCGGATGTATTGAACTTTGATTTGTTTGTTTCGTTCAAGCTCTTGCGCATATAAGAATAACTTTGGCGGGATATGTTTAGTTCTGTCACTCTTGATGTATCCTTCTTTGGTTTGAGCGACACATGCTGCATTGTCTTCGTATATCACCGTCGGGTCATTATTGTTTGATAGTCCACTGGCTTGTTGAATATGTTGAGTCATGTTTCTAAGCCAGATGCTTTCCGTAGTTGCTTCATGGAGTGCAATGATCTCAGCATGGTTTGAAGACGTCGCGACTAATGTTTGTTTTTGGGAGCGCCAAGAAAATGCAGTTCCGCCAATTGTAAAAACGTATCCAGTTTGAGATCTTGCTTTATGGGGATCTGAGAGATATCCTGCATCTGCAAAACCGATTATTTCATGTTTTTTATCGTTAGAGTAAAACAGTCCCAAATCGATTGTCCCTTGGAGATAACGGAATATATGCTTAATTCCATTCCAATGCCTCATTGTAGGTGCTGAGTTATATCTCGCCAACAAGTTGGTAGCAAAAGATATATCTGGTCTGGTGCAATTTGCAAGATACATAAGAGCCCCTATTGCACTCATATATGGTATTTCAGGACCAAGTATTTCTTCATCTTCATCACAAGGTCGAAATGGATCCTTTTCAACATCTAATGTTCGATTGACCATTGGGGTACTAAGTGGATTCGCCTTGTCCATATTGAATCGTTTCAGTATTCTTTTAGTGTAATTAGATTGATGGACAAATATCCCATTTTGGACTCGTTCTATTTGCAAGCCGAGACAATATTTGGTCTGTCCGAGATCTTTCATTTCAAATTCGCCTTTTAGTAAAGTGACTGCTTCTTCAATTTCATTTGTAGTCCCAATAATATTAAGATCATCGACATAGACAGCAATTATCACAACTCCATCTTGTGATCTTTTTATAAAAACACACGGGCATATTTGATTATTTATGTACCCACGTTTCAGTAATTGTTCACTCAAACAATTATACCACATACGCCCGGATTGTTTCAAGCCATACAATGATCTTTGCAGTTTTATCGCACATAACTCTTTAGGTTTGGACTTTAGTGCCTCGGGAATTCTAATTCCTTCTGGAATTTTCATATAAATGTCAGCGTCTAACGATCCATATAAGTAAGCAGTCACAACATCCATAAGACGCATCTCAAGATTTTCATGGATGGCCAAACTAATCAAGTATCTGAAAGTAATCGCATCCATAACAGGGGAATATGTTTCATCATAATCGATCCCAGGCCTCTGGAAGAATCCCTGTGCTACAAGGCGAGCTTTATATCTTGTGATCTCGTTTTTCTCATTTCTTTTTTTGACAAAAACCCATCTGTACCCAATAGGTTTTATGTCTTTGGGTATAATGGTTATAGGTCCAAAAACCTTTCGTTTATTAAGCGAATTTAACTCGGCTTGAATAGCACCTTTCCACTTGTCCCAATCATGTCTTTTCTGACATTCAATCATAGACTTTGGTTCAGGATCCTCAACTTCTTTGTCAATTTCTTGTGATACCATATATGCGAATGCATCATCAATGATCTCATCACGCTTCCAAAGTTTCCCATTATTTACATAATTGATGGATATTTCAATATTTTCATTTCGTTCCAAAATTTTTCCATCATCTTGATTCCTTTTCAAATTCGAATTTTGAATTTCTCTTTTCTTTCGAGGATTCTTATCTTTAGACCCCACTGGTCTTCCTCGTTTCAATCGTGCCTTTAATTCATTTGGCACATCATCATTTATCATTTCTTTTGGAATCTCAATTCGAGCAGGGGCATTTATAGCTGCAACATGTGATTTTGTCACTCTTTTTGTATCAGTAAATGCATCTGGCAATTGATTTGCAATATTCTGCAGATGTATAATCTTTTGAACTTCTTGCTCTCTTTGTTTGGTGGGAGGATCAAGATATGACAGTGATAATGTTCTCCATTCAATATTTTTCTCAATTGACTTTTCATTCCCACCTAAAGGGGGAAACAATTCTTCATTAAAATGACAATCATCAAATCGAGCTGTAAAAACATCACCTGTTTTTGGCTCAAGATATTTTATTATTGATGGAGATTCGTATCCAACATATATTCCCAACCTTCTTTGAGGCCCCATTTCCGTACGTTGGGGCGGAGCAATTGGTACATATACTGCACAACCAAAAATTCTTATGTGTGCAATATTTGGTTCTCGACCAGATGCCAACTGTAATGGCGAGTATGTATGGTGTGCACTTGGTCTTATGCGAATTAGTTTATCTGCATGCAGAATAGCATGTCCCCATACAGAAGTGGGCAGTTTTGTCCTCATTATCAATGGTCTGGCTATAAGCTGCAGTCGTTTAATTAATGATTCTGCTAGACCATTTTGAGTGTGACCATGTGCTACGGGATGTTCAACATCAATTCCCACTGCCATACAATAATCATTAAATGCTTGAGATGTAAATTCTCCAGCATTGTCCAGTCTGACCTTTTTTATAATATAATCTGGGAATTGAGCCCTTAATTTGATAAGTTGGGCAAGCAATTTAGCAAATGCCACATTTCTAGTGGATAACAAACTCACGTGAGACCATCTACTAGAAGCATCAATTAACACCATAAAATATCTGAATGGACCACAAGGTGGATGAATAGGTCCACATATATCACCATGAATCCTTTCTAAAAATAATGGTGATTCATGCCCGACTTTAGTATGTGATGGTCTTATTATCAATTTCCCTTGAGAACATGAGGCACATGTCAATTCATGTGTTTGCAATATCCTCTGATTTTTTAACGGATGTCCACTAGAATTTTCAATAATTATTCGCATCATTATCGAGCCAGGATGACCAAGTCTATCATGCCAAAGTTTAAACATTTCATTCGCCTGTGACTTTGTTGCAGCATAAGTCTCAATAATATAAATGCGGGTGTAATATAAGCCCGATGATAAAGCTGGCAATTTCTCCAAAACACATTTATTTCCCGCAACATTTGAAGTAATGCAAAGATATTCAACTCCCCCTTCATTCATTGTTTCAACATGGTATCCGTTCATTCGGATATCTTTAAAACTCAACAAGTTTCTTGTTGATTTCGGGGAGAATAATGCATCATTCAATGAAAATTTTGTACCTCCCGCCATAAAAAATATGGCTTTTCCAGAACCCTCAATTATCTTTGCATTTCCAGATATTGTGTTTACTTTTGCTTTATTTAATTTCAAGTTGACAAAATATTTTCTGTCCTTGAGTATAGTATGAGTTGTGGCACAATCTGCAAGACATATATCTCCATTTTGAATTCGAGACCGATCCATGATCTAAAAGAAAACAACATTATTATTGATCAAATTTGAAATACAGATACAACTAGTAGAAATACGCAAATACAACAAAAAAAAACTTAGAAAGCAATAAAAGAAACAGGATAATCAGTTGTTCTTTTGGTCATTTCCAGCTCTTTCTTCAAATACCGCATCAGCAAAATCCAGGTTCAACATGTCATCGATGCCATAGTCATCATCTACACGTGTTGTATTATTTTCAGAGGATTCCCCAACTATAAAATTAGTTTCTACATTTTTATCTTTTGATTTCTGGGAATCATTATATTTATCAACAACGTGTTTCGGAGCACGACAGTTTCGTGCCCAATGTCCCGTCTTTCCACATCGATAACACGCATTTTCATTATTATTCTCCGTCACATTATTTTGTTCAAGTTTTGGCTGAAAATTTCCCCCCCTTTCAAAATTTTGGACATAGCCACGGCCTCGTCCACGATAATTCCCTCGGCCCGAGTTGTACCCTCTGTGAAATTTGAAGCCTTGGTCAAATCGACGATCTGGGCCATATCCACGGCCACGGCCACGTCCACGTCCACGACCCCGGCCACGTCCCGAGGTATTTCCACGCACATATGTCTGGTTGTTTTCAGTTCCGGTTCCCTGTTTAGATATTACAACATTTATTTCAGG
Source organism: Striga hermonthica (assembly GCA_902706635.1). Taxonomy (NCBI): domain Eukaryota; kingdom Viridiplantae; phylum Streptophyta; class Magnoliopsida; order Lamiales; family Orobanchaceae; genus Striga; species Striga hermonthica. Next base: position 4,180,058 of record CACSLK010011299.1, on the reverse strand, counting down.
GACCGCAGTAGACCCCGTGGGTCTAGATTCATGATTTTTCATCAACAACTCGTTATTTTGTTCAGCCAACAGCAAACAATAAATGAACTCAGAATATTTTACAAAGCCTTTTGCTCTGTATTGTTGCTGCAATAGTACATTTGAAGCGTGGAACGTGGACAACGTTTTTTTCAGCATATCATAATCAGTTATGTTTTCTCCGCATAATTTTAACACCGAACAAATGCGGAACATGGCCGAATTGTACTCGTTAACAGTTTTGAAATCTTGGAAGCGTAAATTCATCCATTCGTAACGAGCCCGGGGGAGAATCACCGTTATCTGGTGATCATACCTTTCTTTCAAGGCTTTCCATAGATCCGCAGGATCTGTAACAGTTAAATATTCATTTTTCAAAGCCTCATTCAAATGATGCCTCAGAAATATCATTGCTTTAGCTTTATCCTGTATTGATGAATCATTTGGGGATATTATTGTTTTTTCCAATCCCCTTGCCGCCAAATGAATTTCGGCATCCAATGTCCATGAGATATAATTTTTCCCAGAGATATCGAGAGCTTCGAATTCGAGTTTGACCAGATTTGCCATGATAACTATAAAATAAAACATCAATGCTGAGATTCGAAAAAATTACATATACAATTATTAATTCTTCAAGACGTACACAAGAGCAAATACTAAACACATTATACAAAGGCCTAATACATAAAATTTAAATCCAACAGTACGATACATCATTTTGAAAATTAGGAAAACATATATAATAAACAAGATAATGGTAATTATAAGTAATGGATCAAACATTTTTTTTGTCTTAAAACAATATATTTTGAGTGTTTGTATTATGAAAATGAATTGTAGTGTTATATATAGATATTGGTAAATAGCCGTTGTAATATAGCCGTTAAGTAGCCGTTGGAACCAAATTTAATAATATAATATTTGCTAATTAATCATTTATGATCATAAAATTCTAATTAATCATGTATATTACCTTAAAAAAAAAATTCGAATTATTTGATAAATATTTTCGCGAATATAACAAAACAAGTAAAAAAAAATGCTCCACATTATTTGATAAATTTTATAGTAAGTACAAGAATAAACAGTTATAAATTTCACGCCACATTACTAGGTAAACCATTTTTATGGGTGTTAAGTATAAATAATAACATTTATTACAACTTGAAAAATAATTCATAAGCAAATTTAATAATATCATATCACCACATATTATTGGCTATGGCATAACCTAATTTGCCAATAATAATGGTAATGTGTATATAATATCATATTTAGTATACATATCTTGACTGTGGCAGAGCCTAACTTGTCAAGAATAATAGTAATATATACATATTTTTGACTGTGGCAGAGCATAACTTGTCAAAAATAATAGCAATATGTATATATATCCTTGACTGTGGCAGAGCCTAACTTGTCAAGAATAATAGTAATATGTATATATATCTTACCTTTCTTGACCGGGTAGAGCGATCGTGCTGATAACGTGTTATGAAATACGGGGAATATAAAGAACACAATGTATAAAAACCGGAACAAATTATAAGTTGCTTTATTTCTTCACACTTCGGTACTCACATCACAATGTGTTTGGCCC
>CACSLK010011299.1:4149327-4161963 GCA_902706635.1 Striga hermonthica | reverse complement strand
AAAAAAAAAAAAAAAAACAGTCATCAAATAACCTAACTAAATTTGCTCACTTTATATCATATATTGATTAATTTATTTCTCATAGAAAAACCATCAATAACGAAAAATAAATTTGTCCTCTTTATACCATATATTAATTCACATGATTAACAAAAAATAAATTGTCCACTTTATACCATACTAGTACAGATCTCGTGCGATGCACGGGGTGTACAATTTTAAGGTCATATATCTAGCGTTGTAATTATTGTTGATAAACGGATTTGATCAACTTATTTATATTTATATCTATTAGATTAATAGCGTGATCAGACGATTTTATTGAACAACTGAAAATTATCTAGGAAAATATCAAGTCGGTATTTTGCGGACTTGAAGTCGGTTTTTCTTGTACAATAATGCTAAAATTGGCAATAGCCGAGGTGATTAATGCAGAATTTATGTGTCGGCCCCAAAAGATCCTCGTATTGCCTTTATTGCCGCTATTTATAGTAACTGGGGGCTCATCTTTTGAGGAGATTCGGCGGCATTTAATGAGGAATGACATCTGCGCAGCTTTTTCTGCCTGTGGGGCCCCTTTGCGTAATGATGTCTCCACATGGGCTCTGAACAGTCGATGGTACCCGCATTAAATGCTGCTTGTCCGCTCCGACGTCGGCCTGCACCCGAGGTTGCCTCGTGTTGGAGGTCGGCTTCCAGACAAGGTCGGCTTCCTAAATGAGGTCGGCCACGACAGGTCGGGCAACGTTTTCTCGGCACTTTTGGGCGTACCCCCTTCGCTTTCTCGCCGTCCACGTGTCAGTCATCCAACGCTAAAGCAGATTTTTAGGTCAACAATTATATAAATGAATAAAAAAATATACGAGATATATAGTACGTGACTTGTGGAGGCACGGAAACTATTTATTTGAGGAGTATAACATTTTAAAATGTGGAATATATTTTCATTTGCCAGTGAGATAAGTATGTTGAACTATTCTTATCATCTTTTATAAATAAATATAATTATAAATTATTCCTTGCATAATACTATGAGATGTGTTAGTTATATTAGTTGTAAATTTGTTTTTATTTGTGAAAGAGAGAGCGTGATTTATTTCCTTAATAATATGGAATTTTGGAAACAAAAAAATCTGAGATAAAAAAAATACACGTCCAAATTGAAAAAAAGATAAGAAAAGATTTGTGATCAAATGCGTGATTTATTTCCTTAATAATATGAAATTTTAGAAACAAAAAAATCTGAAATAAAAAAAAAATGCACGTCCAAATTGGAAAAAAGATAAGAAAAGATTTGTGATTAAATCTTACTATACACGTTTTATTTCTTGATTTTATCAGATTTTTTTTTTACCAAACTACACGTAATTAATGCACTTGATAAGATTAGAAAATCATTAATTAATGTTGACTATTCAACATACTGAAATTAGTAAATAGGTTTGCTTATAATATAAGTATAGATAGATATTAATTCACATGATTTGAGTAATCAAGGTGTCTTTTGAATAATCAAGGTATCTTAAAATATGGATTAATTACTTCCTTAAATAATGAGCCGCAATTTCCATAAGTGATCATTTGAAATCCTCCCTATATATAATTCCAGAATGCGTTGAGCCTACGTGGCTGCTTCTGGTGTTTCGGAATCCTATTTGGCGAAGAATCATGCTTCGTAATTAGGTTTGGACAAATAATATTAATATATTAATAATTAATAATCTAGGTTCGGGTATTCCATAAATATTATTTAGCTAACTTAGGTATTTTAATATCAATTTTACTAATATAACCCTTTAATTATTTGTAATTTTGCATAGTGAGACACTAAGTGACTAATATATCCCTAAATTTTGATTTGCTTCCTTCAATAAGATATTGAATTATAAATGTATTTTAAAAGTAGATAACTTTTGTATTTCTTTTCGGTTTTATATATATATAATATATCTAATTAATCATCTTTTGATGATTTTCGATTTGACATCCATATTGTATATATAAAATAAATAAATTATATTTATCTTTATAATAATAAAAAATAATAATATTTATTAAAATTCATTAGAAAAATAAAATTATTTCTCAATTGATATATTTATATTTAATATAGTTATATAGTGTAAGTTAAAAAATTAGTATAATATAACACAAGTAAGTCGCACAAATAAAAAGTATCATAATAAATAATATATATATATATATATATATATATATCAAGGTTTTAAATAGCGGGCTAAAATGTTTATGGCACTGTAGCTATAGCGGAGATTTAGCGGGATATAGCGGCTAAATTGCACATGAATACAAATAGCGACACGCTGTCAAAAAAAGTTATTTCTCAAATAGCGGCAACTTTAGCGAACTATTTATTTCCTTGATATATATATATTCTTATAAAAGGTATTTAAATTTTCAAATTACTTTTTCTCATTAATTTTAAATTTTAAGAAAAAAATTAGCAAGCACCCGTGTAATACACGGATGTTGTACTAGTATACCATAAATTGTTAAATTAATTTCACGAAATAGTAAATACAATTTTTTGGGTGGAAATAGTTACTATTTTAAACACAATCAAACATATATATATATATATATATATATATATTAAATATCTTAATGAAACTATTTAATAAGATAATTATTTCATAATTATATTTATCAAAAAGCTTAATGAAATTTATTTTAAAAGTTAAAAAATAAATTAAAATAATTTTACTAAAGATATTTATAATTATTTAAAATATAAATTTTAAAATAATAGTATTTTAGTTTATATATTTATGTAAAAATATAAAGTTAGTTGGTGTCTTAAATTGAAAACTATAATATAAAAGCAAGTCTTTAATTGAAAATAACTTAAAATTGAGTCCCTAAAATGCAAAAGTGGAAAATTCAGATCTTATTGTGACATAATAACTAAAATTCAAGCCCTACAATAGAATTTTCTTATATATTATAATCCTATTATTTTTTAGATTTAATTTTTGTTAAAAAAGTTTAAAAATATGATAACCATGCTTTGTAGAATTGAATGGAAAAAGCTTGTAAAAATAACGTATTTAATATTTTTGTCTCGTACATTGCACGAGATAAATAGTAGCAAAATGGCACTACATTCATTATCATCAATTTTAATCGAACGAGATTACTGATAGCTTAGACCGATAAGACACCTTGATAAGTAATATTCTATTTTCTAGCCAATATATTACAAAACAAAATAAATAAGACGGAAGAACCTCTAACTTGGTCCCACATTATTCTACCCTTTTATTTTTTTATGACATACCGAAACTACGTAGTCGGTTCCGCATACAATAATTGCCAATAATAAAATAGTAATAGAAATAGCACCGAAAAAAGAAAACAATAATTATAATTACCCTGCACAATCCATTCTCCCTTTTTCATTCCTCTCACTAGTCATTCTCTCTCTAGAGCTCTCTGGTTAGGGTTTTTAGGGGCGCGCCGATTTTTGTCCGATCCGAGGGCGAACTCACCAGCCTCGCTCCGCTGCCATAGCTCGTCCTTACCTCCTTAGGTGACTTGTCCGATTTCTTGCATTTGAATGTTAATTATCTTCATCTGAGATTTTCGCGGTTTTTTTTTTTTTTCCAGTAATAATTCAGCGGTATATACGTGGTTGTTGAATTTAATTGAAATTTTCATCTAAAATGTTGATAATCGGATGATTTTCGTGCTCGATCGATCTGATTCCAACTCCATTTTTGCAAAAATGCGATGGTATTGGTAGGCCTCTGTGTTCCATGTCGCTAGATCGGTTTGGTACTTGAAGTTAATTCGTGCTTAATTTGTATATTGATATTGATTGTAGATGTTACTTTTCCCTGATCTGTTCCGCCGACCGAATGTCATATTGTTTCTTTTCTTAGATTGATTATCGTCTGATGGGATTAGTAAGTTGGGGCTGAGTTATCCTTAGCACATATATCTTTATTCCATTTACTGAGCTCTCATGAGAAGTCAATTTTCTGCAAGTGTTTTATTAATGAGAATGTTTTTTCATCCATCTCCCTGTTTCTGTTATGTTTGTTAACTTTGTGATTTCTTTTTCTTCACCTTTTCCACTTCATTAAGTGACTGCATCTTAATTGTCAATTTCGACCCATTTCTAATTGGTTTCTGGGCTATGGAAAGGGTAACCCCGTGGTAGTCTGTTGAGGCTAACTACTCTGTTTTCATGTACTCGTATGATCATATCATATTATTTTGAAGCACCAAACATGCCATTTTGTCCTTATTTTTGTTTTCTTTCATTTTCACTTGAATTATCCTGAATCTTCTTTCAGGGGCTCAGTTGTTCTGGTACTTGATCCACCATTGTAGTACTTGCAGGGAGAACTAGAATATGGAAGTAACTCAGGTTCTTCTAAGTGCACAAGCAGTTGATTCGACAGTAAGGAAACATGCTGAGGATACTTTAAAGCAGTTTCAGGAGCAAAACCTTCCTGGTTTTCTGTTGTCCCTGTCTCTTGAGCTTGCCAATGAGGAGAAGCCAGTGGACAGCCGTAAATTAGGAGGTCTGATTCTTAAAAATGCATTGGATGCGAAAGAGCAGCATCGAAAACACGAGCTTATGCAAAGGTGGATTTCGTTGGATGTGGCCATCAAGAGCCAGATCAAGGCGTGCTTACTGCAGACCCTCTCGTCTGGTGTTGCTGAAGCCAGATCCACTGCATCACAGGTCATTGCCAAGGTCGCAGGCATTGAATTGCCACACAAGCAGTGGCCTGAGCTCATAGCATCCCTCCTGTCGAATGTCCACCAGGTTGCGCCTCACGTGAAGCAAGCCACTCTCGAAACTCTTGGGTACATTTGCGAAGAAGTGGGTCCTGAAGCAGTCGAGCAAGACCAAGTAAATAAGATACTAACGGCTGTGGTTCAGGGCATGAATGCCAACGAAAGTAGTGAGGTACGCCTAGCGGCTACACGAGCTTTATACAATGCTCTAGGTTTTGCCCAGGCCAACTTCTCAAATGATATGGAGCGGGACTACATAATGAGAGTTGTCTGTGAGGCTACTCTTTCTCCCGAGGTGAAGATCCGACAGGCTGCATTTGAGTGCCTGGTCTCAATTGGGTCAACGTACTACGAGAAATTAGCTCGGTATATTCAGGACATATTCAACATCACGTCCAAGGCCGTCCGGGAGGATGAGGAGCCTGTGGCGCTTCAGGCAATTGAGTTCTGGAGCTCAATCTGTGATGAGGAAATTGATATTCTTGAGGAATACGGAGGTGATTTCACAGCGGATTCAGATATCCCGTGCTATTACTTTATCAAGCAGGCCCTTCCAGCACTTGTCCCCTTGTTATTGGAAACCCTTCTTAAGCAAGAAGAAGATCAGGATCAGGATGAGGGTGTGTGGAATCTTGCAATGGCTGGTGGGACCTGCCTTGGTTTGGTTGCCCGTACAGTGGGGGATGACATTGTGCCCCTCGTCATACCATTTATTGAGGGAAATATAACAAAAGAAAACTGGAGGCAGAGGGAAGCCGCCACCTATGCATTTGGCTCAATATTAGAAGGCCCTTCCCCCGACAAATTGACTCCAATTGTCAATGTTGCCCTCAATTTTATGCTTACTGCTCTTACTAAAGACCCAAGCAGCCACGTGAAGGATACAACAGCCTGGACGCTGGGAAGAATATTCGAGTTCCTTCACGGCTCGACAGTTGTTGAGGAACCCATAATCACTTCTATTAACTGCAAGCAGATCATCACTGTCCTCCTCCAGAGCATGAAAGATGCTCCGAATGTTGCCGAGAAAGCCTGTGGGGCCCTCTATTTCCTGGCTCAGGGCTACGAGGATGTGGGCCCCACTTCCCCGCTGACCCCGTACTTCCAAGAAATTGTCCAGTCCCTCCTGCATGTGACCCACAGGGAAGATGCAGGGGAATCGAGGCTGAGAACAGCTGCCTATGAGACTCTGAATGAGGTTGTCAGGTGCTCGACTGAAGAAACGGCTCGTCTGGTGCTGGAACTTGTCCAGGTCATCATGGCTGAGCTTCACAAGACCCTTGAGTCACAGAAACTCTCATCCGACGAGAGAGAGAAACAAAGCGAACTCCAAGGGCTCCTCTGTGGTTGCCTGCAGGTCATCATCCAGAAATTAGGGTCTTCCGAAGCCACTAAGTATGCCTTTTTGCAGTATGCTGATCAAATAATGAATCTTTTCCTGCGCGTGTTCGCTTGTAGAAGTGCCACTGTCCACGAGGAGGCCATGCTCTCAATTGGGGCCCTTGCTTATGCAGCTGGCCCGAATTTTGCTAAGTACATGCCTGATTTCTACCAGTACCTGGAAATGGGCCTCCAGAATTTTGATGAGTACCAGGTTTGTGCGGTCACAGTTGGTGTTGTGGGGGATATCTGCCGGGCTTTGGATGATAAGATTTTGCCCTACTGTGATGGGATAATGACTCAGTTACTGAAGGACCTGTCGAGCAACCAGTTGCACCGGTCTGTGAAGCCCCCGATCTTCTCGTGCTTTGGGGATATAGCTTTGGCGATTGGTGAGAATTTCGAGAAGTATTTGATGTATGCGATGCCGATGCTCCAGAGTGCTGCTGAGCTGTCAGTCCACACCTCGTTGGCCGATGATGAGATGATCGAGTATACTAATCTTCTGAGGAACGGGATTCTGGAGGCATATTCAGGGATCTTTCAGGGCTTCAAGAACTCGCCCAAAACCCAGCTCCTCATACCATACGCGCCTCATATCTTGCAGTTCCTGGATAGCATTTACATGGAGAAGGATATGTAAGTGTGTTGGGTGTGTATATTTTAATATTGCATATACCTATATAATATATATTTATATTATATTTATTACTCCATAACTACCCCCAGTTCTATTTTAATTGCCACATAAGTCGTTTTTCTATCCCACATTTCTAGTCCTCTCTGTTTGATGGAGGATATTATTACTTCCTTTTCTTCCTTGTTATATCTTTATTCAGTGAAGTGATCACCCTCACTTCAATAATTAGTTCACGCTAGTCATGTACATAAGGGTGTAATAGGTGAATGTGTTTCATGTAATGATGTAACAATAAATGTTTCTCGAAGTCTGTATGTGAATGAGAAATGGGAGTGTATTTTTGGATTGGACGGATTTTTATACTTGTAATGGTGTGTTATCTCAATTGAATTGTTTTTGATTTCAGGGATGATGTTGTGATGAAAACTGCCATTGGCGTTCTTGGAGATCTGGCAGATACTCTGGGAAGTAATGCAGGTTCTCTGATTTCTCAGTCTGTATCGAGCAAAGATTTCTTGAACGAGTGCTTGTCCTCAGATGACAATTTGATTAAGGAATCTGCAGAGTGGGCCAGGATGGCCATCACACGTGCAATATCTGCTTGAGGTGGTGCGCTCGTGATTGCATATTCCTTCTTTAACCTGCATGCATGCATATGGTCGTGTCAAGTCGGGTCGGGTCAGTCATGTCATGTTGGGTCAATCACCATTTTCTTGACGAGAAATGCATTATTTTGCATTTGTTGTCACTAACTCATGCATTTAAGCATCATGGTGTCGGGTGGGGGTGTCGGGGTTGGGGCAGGAAGAGTCGGAGAGGGATGTTAGGCGGCGCGGCAGCCATGGGTTATCATAGAATCTTTCCGGAGGACTGAAATTGAATAAGTGTCATTTTTCGGGGTACTGAATGGGAAAAATCATGCTGCCATGCAATAATCGAAATTATCTTAAGGGTCTGAAATGGGTATATATAGTATACCTGTTCCAAAAAAAAAAAAAAAAAAAAAATATATCCATAAAATGTACTTGGAAGTCAGCTAACCTGTTTGCTACCTCATTTTCCTTTCTCATTTTTCTTTTTTCCATTATGCATAAACCTTTTGCCCATATTTTCGAGTTGGTTCAGTGTCTTGCATTGGTTCAAACAAACATTGCATACAAGCCTCATTCATTTTTTTTTTTTTTTTGTTGGTCTTTATTTTTAATTTATCAAGGAAAATTGCATTGGGTGGTTCATATTCATCCTATTTTGGTTAGGGCATTTCATTCATTAGTCAGTAGGTGTTGTTTCAGTCATTGGGAGTCTGAGTTGCTGTTTATGAATGAAGAAGCAAAAACAAGGAAATATGGTTTGCCTGCTATTTTGTGCCTGTAACGGCATTTTGGTTTCTTTTTTTTTGTTATTTTGTTTCTCAACCTTTGTTTTGAATATTGTAATCTATAATTCGTTTGAATTCTTGAAGTGTTGGATATTGTGATGTCATGAAATTGTGATGACGTTCGAAAAGAACGATTATAGAAAAGGATTGAAAAGATTGCGCGTTGCAGATAATCTGGTTCTTTTGTTCTTTGCGCCTTTACTTTTTTCCATTTGAGTAAAGATTGTTCGCCTGGGTTCTTTGATGCTGCATTTTAATGGCTTACTTCAATATACTTTTGGATGTTGAGTTTATCTCTGTTCGAAGTATCTGATACATGTTGTTGTTCTCTCTTTATTGAAAGGGTAAGTTTTCGACCCTGCTCGTGGGCTTTTTGACTTTACAGTTGTGAAAAAAGTGCCCATTGGGGCAACCTCGAATTTACATTATCTGGTGGTAAAGTTATTATGAGGGTCAGGGTCGATTTTTTCTTCTTGAAGTGCTCATTGCTTAAAGTAGTGTTCTTTTCACCTCAACAGAGCCATTGGTGATGCATTTTTAAATACAAAATTACATATGTACTTTTGAAATACAAACACGTATTTTATGTTCTTACAGCTTACTTGACTATACAACTCACTCTCGTTGAAAACGATGGCATTTTAATATAAAAAAATATATACATATCATTTTTTATCGTTAACTGCATGGCTTTTCGAAATCTAGGTATTAATTTAAGGTGCTACTAATTTAATTGTGTAAATTTCTGATTTAACTTAAATATATTTTTAAATATTAATGGCTATGTTTGGTAAAACTAGCTGATAACTAGCTGATAGCTGATAAGCTAGCTTATAATTTATATGTAATTTTTGAGTTTATAGCTTATAGCTTATGACTTATAGCTGAAAAGCTAGTTTATATGATAATAGATGTTTGGTAAATTAGCTGATAAGCTAGTTGAAATAAAAAAATTCAATTGACTTATTTGAAAAGCTAGCTAAAGTAGCTTATGAAATAAGCTCGAGCTTTTTAAAAAAGCTCGTCCTACCAAACGAGACTTATTTTAAACAGGGAGTTTATAAGTAATAAGCTAACTAAATAAGCTATAGCTAGCTTATTTGGCTTATCAAACATACCCTATAGCTTATAGCTTATGACATATAGCTGATAAGCTAGCTTCTATGATAAAAGTGTTTGGTAAAATTAGCTGATAAGCTAGCAGGAATAGAAAATTCAACTAGCTTATTTGAAAAGCTACCTAAGGAAGCTTATCAAATAAGCTCGAGCTTTTTAAAAAAACTCGTCCTACCAAACGAGGCTTATTTGAATACAGGGAGCTTATAAGCTAACCAAATAAGTTATAAACTAGCTTATTTGTCTACCAAACATAGCCAATATCTTATTTGTTATCACTTTTTTTAATATATATGAATTTGAAGAATTTTGATTTGTCATTCATATTGCATAACAAAACAAATATTATATTTAATTTTGTAATAAAAATTAAAATATCCATCAATATTAGCTATAAAATAATAAAATTATTCATCAATTAAGTAATTTTATTTATCAACTACCAGGTCCATTATATAGTACTAGTTTGACAAATACTTATAATATAAGATGGGTCCACTATACAATTCTAGTTCGACAAATTATTATAGTATAAGATGAGTAAATCATACATCTAATTAGTATGATTTTAACTATAAATAATAATATTAGTTGTCCCAAAAAAATAAAAGAAGTTTATTTTTAAAATTTTAAGTTCATTCGTTTTAATCAGCATCCGATGTGTTACACAAGTGTTCCACTAATATATACTAGTTTATTTAAAAGGTAGAAATTCTCAAGTCAAAACTCAAAATAAAATAAGTGAAGGCCAATTAATAACAAATTAACAATGTTCATGTACGTTTCAAAACGTAATAATTGATAGGGATCATAGTACCGACCCTGTCCGGTCGAGTAAAGACCCATAAAACCGGGTCGAGGGGGCTATAATATCGACCAAGGGTAGACGACTGAACCACGTGAGGGCGTCGACCCATCGACCTAACGATCGACATACTCGACCACAACGGGGTATCTACCCATTGGCTTAAGTATGTTCGGTCAATGGAAGACTATGAGCTTATCGTCTTACAAGCGAATACTATATAAAGGGTAATCTAAGAAAAAACGGGTAGGACTCATTTAATACTAACATTGTTACATTTATTGCATTATTATTCATCTATTCCGAATATTGACTAGGACGTCGGAAGGACTTGCGCCGGAGCAATTTCAGCGCTTTTGTTGGTACCGGCGAGCTTACGGATTCGAACCAAGCGGAACTGGTAGATCCACGTTCAAATCGGAGAGGCCCTTTCGGAAGACCGGAGTAATTTATCTCGGACCATATCAATAGTGATGGGTATGTTTTTGGGAAAGAAATGAGGTGATAGCAATTCGTTTGTGACTTCCATCATTGCACATATGACTTAGCACAGACAGACAAAAAAAATCCAACTGCCTCGTCAATTTGTAACAGAGACCATCACTGAAAAAATAGGTCAATATTCACCTAGTACTCTTGTACTTGGTCCGAATTTGTTATAATGTGTACCTTTTTTTTTAATTTTTTTTTTCCCGTTTTGTTTGGCTAGTGCTCCAATTCGAAAAAAAAAAGAAAAAAAAAATTGATGTTATTGGTTAGGTCATTTACCATTTTTGTCTCTCCAAAAATTGATATTTTTTTTTTTTTTTTTTTTTTGGTACAGTGACCTTCCAGTTTCTAGATTCACAGGGGAACCGACTAATCCGGAATCGAGCCGGGTAAGACCATAAAGGCGGCAAAGCTCTCCGTGTAGCTTAAAATATGAGGATTGGAGGGCACCCAATGTTGCCAATTGCCATCGAATATCGTCAAACAGAATGTCGTAATCTTTATGTTTTAGGGTTATTAAAGGGCCTTCTTATTAGGAGGTATGGTTCAATTTTATACCCATAATTAACTCAGTTTAAATCTTATTTACTTAGTTTATTTCAGTGTTTTAAATATCGTACCGGTGATCATACCGGACGAGCCAACGGTACGTGGTTCAACCGGTACAACCGGTTTTACCGTCTATTTTACCGGTTTCCATAAATACTAAATTAATTTGTTATTGTAACTAGTACAACACCCGTTTAATACACGGATGTTTGTTAAAAACAAAAAATTAGTTAAATCGGAAAAAAGTAATAAAAAAGGTATGTTTTAAATACTCGTGTATTGCATGGGTGGTTGATAAAAAATTATATATAAATTTTAAAAAGTAATAAAAAGGTATGTTTTAAATTTTGAATATTTTTTTAAAAAATTTATTATTGTTATTTATATTTATTATGATACTATGGCATATACTACTTAATAATCTTATATTTTAATATATTTTAACTTATACTATATAACTACTTTGTAGTTAAATTTATTTAATTTTAAATAATTTTAAATTTATAATATAAATAGTGTAGAAAACTAAGTTTAATTAAAAACATCTAATAACAATGTAAACATATTAAAAATAAGTGTAGAATTTTCAATTAATATAAATAAATTTATGAAAATATATTAAAAAATATTTTTTTTAAATAAAAAATGGCATAAATTAGTATTTTGGCCGACATTTGCCGATAAAACATGTATTTTTCCAAATTAAATGGTATTTTGGCCACAACGGTATTTAGAGTGTAACCGTAATGGCCGGACCACCGATATCCAGTATTACCGGTAATACCGGTTGATACCGTACGATATTTAAGACATGGAGTTTATAAACTCCTCATATTAAAAAAAAGTTTGACATGATGAGACGAAATTGTCAAAATAAAATTTTCAAATTTATATCAGATGCCTATTGAGAATTTTGTTTCAATAGGATAATTTTATAAAATATTTTTATTATATGAGCTAGATTTTTCAAGTCATCAGTCATAAGGATCAATTCGAGACCACATTAATTTAATTATGAACTACTAATTAACTTATTAATTATCAGCTAGACTTTCAGTTAGATTTACTGAACACGGTTTTGCTATGGAGCCAACTGTTGGCTTCATAGCAAAACCGTTACTGAACATACTCTTTTCAATCTTTTCCTATTGGCAGGATCTACTATGATTGATTTGATAAGATAATTATAAAAAGGTCGAGCTTATTTTATATGTTTCAATTATGAGTTTTTTTTTTTGCTTGAAATTACAAACTGATTTTACTAAATGCTTCATCATATAAACTAGTTTTTAAGTTAAATTTATCAGGTAGAACATTTTAACTAAAAAAATCACTTAATAGACAGTTAATTTATTAGATATCAACTATTCAACCCGCTTCAAATTTCCATGTAGCTAATGCGGGCTGTCTTAAACTTTTAATTTAAATCATAATAATTTAAATTAATAGTACTATAGGATATATGTGAAAATATTTCCCATAATATTAATGCCATCATATAGCTTGCTATAT
>CACSLK010011299.1:4067669-4087482 GCA_902706635.1 Striga hermonthica | reverse complement strand
ATTTAAAGTACTTGTGTGGATGGCTTGTTATTTCTCGTGTGAAATTTTGATTTTCAACTAAAAATTGTCCTTGATTTGGTCAATTTTACAAATTGTGCACATAGATTGTGTAAAAAATTGGGAGAAAAACGGGTGCGGGTCCACTAAAATGAAGCGCACCAAAAACGAGGAAAACTCAAGCGGGAAAAACTCATATGAAGCCCAAGTAGGGTTCCATCCCAAAACCAATTGGTGGAAGGAGGAGCATCCCATTAAACATATAAGGTGGGTCTATTTTCCATATATGAACGATGTGAGACAACTCATAATTGATTAACAGATTAAATTCAAAAAATGTTATTTTTGATAAATATCCATAATTGGGGAGTTTTTTTTTTATAATTTAATCTTTTTTCTAATTATGTTTTGGGAGTTGGTACGTGTTAGAGCTTTCACATCTCATTATGCTATTCTATATATATAGTCATAATGAAGAATAGGTACACTACCTAAAACAAGAAACATGTTATTAGCACTTGATTATGGCTTAATAACCAAAATCTATCATCAACCCCCTTGATTTGTTCTGCATTCCACCTTAAAAAATTCTATAACAAGAAACATATTTTATATATATTAGAGAATTAAGCCTTTTTGTATTAAAATAATGGAGGTCAAACTATTAAAAAATGAACACTGGACTTAGACTTGTGTTATTAGTTTCACTATGAATACAAACTTCATATGATAAATTCACAAATTATTGCGCCGAACAGACCAATAATCGGGCAGGTCGATCAGTCATAACTTTATACAAAAATGTATGTTTAAGTTACAAAATATTATTCTATCGTTTATATTACTTTTTTATAGTATTACGTTTCAATTTTAACATATGTGTATCTGCTTAAAAAAAAAGTTTTACAAATGTAATAAAATCAAATAAGTAATTAATAAATGAAAAAAAAAAAAAGAATGAGTAATGTGTTTATAAAGGGTTGGTTATTGATATTTTTAGTTGCTTTTATGGGAGTCAATGATGAAGGCATTGATATATAACTTAAATTCTTTTTTAAGATTGCTGAGTTGTGCATAAAATTTCATCATCACATACTAATTTACATATCCAACCTCAAATTGCAGCTAAATTACAATGAAGTGACAAAATCAGTGAAGTTTCTTTAGCTTAGGTAAAATGGGCAGTTTTAGCTTGCAACATAAGAAAAAAAAAAAATAAATGGTGCAAAAAGAGGACATCTAAACATTTTAGTGAAAATGAGACTTTGAATGACTCTTGTCAACCCAACTCATGGGATTGGTTTATTTGATGGAAATTGGGTGATGTGTTGTTGTCAATTTATTTTTGCATTTATTGTCATTATAAGTAATTTTATGACGGGTTAAAATGACCAACGTAAGTTGGCTCAAGTGGTAAGTAGCTTGATGTCATTTAACCAAAGCCTCGGGTTTAAGTCTTTGTGGATGCAGAAAACTTTTGTTGGGAGACTCACCCTCCACTGCCAGGTGTGCGACCAGGGTCGACCAACGAATTAGTCGGGGCATAGCTCCGAATATCGTGGCTGGCTAAAAAAAAATGAGGGAAAAATGTATATCATTCATAGTACCAAAAAAAAAAAACATTAAAAAATGTATATCATTCATTAATTGGGGTCCTTGGTATAATTTCACATGCTATGAGCCTATGATATATTGTCTTTTTTAGGTATTCTTTTCATGAGTCTTTATTTGCTCTTAATTGAATAATCAAATAGTAACGTGCATGCTAAAAAGATATTTATAGTTTCACACAATTAAGCAAAATTATTAAGAATCGATTGTTATCGTTATTGTATAAGTTCATATATTTTTCAAGGATGTATGTCTCTATGCAGAGGTATGTCCTATTGAAAATGGTTGTCAATATAATAAATAAGAATACGTTATAATCATAAAATCTGATAATTATAATGACCAAAAAAAAAGTCAAGATAATTAACTAATAAATTGTATATTGAACATCTCCCAACACTTTAGGGTGTGATTGTTTATCAAATAAAAGAAAAAATCCAATCAAAATTCAAATTTAACACAACTTCACTATTTCCAATATTATCAATATAATTAAATTATATCAATCAATTATTTTTACGCATCACATCAACTTTAATTCACTATTCATTCACTCACATAATTTTAACTAAGCACAACTTTCAATCATTTATCTCATACTTTTACATCAAATCAAATTTACTTATTTTATTTTAAATATTTCCTAACAACTAACCATACCACTTTTTTTCCAAAACTACTAATAACTATAGTTAAAAAATACCAATTAAAAACTAGTTCAATCCATATCCAATCATACATCTGTATCACTCTCTCTCTCTCTCTCTCTCTCTCTCTCTCTCTCTCTCTCTCTCTCTCTCTCTCTCTCTCTCACTCTCTCTCTCCCTCTCTCTCTCTCACACACACACGCACAAGCCCTCCGTTCGGATGGTCCTCGACTTGCACGCCGCTTGTGATATAACCGAGAGGACAACGTGGCCTCGTTTGCGAAGGTCCTGATGATGCCGTGGGATGATTTCTCTCTTTTGGAACCCTCAGGTCCATCGGCACCTGAGCACCGATTGAAGTTGTTTTCATGAAGGCCAAACGGCTCGTGGTCGTCTTCGTGAGGAGACGGGTGATTGACGAGATCTTTGCGGGGGTGACGATAGCCAGACGGTTCATCGAAGGCAAGGACAAGTTGCGCGGTGGGCGCGAACGGGTACCAATTTTTGTTAGATTAGTCCTAGGGACTTATTCGTAATGAAATTATATTGCAATTTAGGTATTGAGGTAAATATGTAATTTATTAAAAGTTAAATAAATGCACAATAATGATAAGTTAAATTCACAATATTAAATGTGGATTGCTCCTTAAAAATATCGTTTAAGTTATATTTATGAAACTACGTAATTGCCATTGTCTGCACATTTAATGGTTCTCAAAACTACACAATAGTGCATATTTTGCGAATTGCTGAAAATGTTTCCAAGCGAAAAATCAAAAGTACCCATATTTATATAAATTCCATTGCGCGTTTTTTACCAAAGCTTGAGCCTTTGGTCGCACCTCGAGCATTTATACATCACATCTAACGCCTATGATTTATTTTTGATTTTTTTCACTTTCATCATACTTGTATACATATATAGCTTGTTCTAAAATTATTATTTTACGAGTCAAGTTAATAGGAAGGGTTTCACCGACGATTTGCTATATCGAATTAAAGTTTTACGAGCCATGTTATGTTGAAATTATGCAGAAATGCTTTATTAAAATCTAACGAGCCTTAAACAAACTCGAGCTCAAACTTGATTTATTTATCAAACTAGTTCCGAACTTACGAACGATTCATTTCAGTTCACACTCTTATTAACATCTTCGAAAACACAACATTTAACAAACTGTTTTATTTGGGCCGAACTGATAGGAAATTGAGTAATTGTGAAGCTACATCATATTGGGCTCAACCCAATTTACTTAGCCTGTCATATACAGACTTCGATTTGGGTTGCGCAGTTGGAGCTTAAGCCCACATGGGTTGGCATTGACTATTGCCGGAGGCGGGTTTGCCGTAGGCTTTTTGTTTTGGCTTTATCCTTCTTTTCCTGGAAAATGATTTTTATTTAAAGGGTCCATGGGTCCCACTGTCCTCGTCAGCCGCTCCCGCCAATATCTCCCCAAAGCCTTTATTGGTACACATTTTTGTCCTCTATGGGCCAATGGCACAGGGCCAGTTTTTGGCAATTTCTTGTTCACTAAGGAAAAAATAGTGAATTAAATTATATAATTTTGTAATTTTTTGTTATCCCAATTTATTCAATTATATAATTTTGTAGAATACAAAATTAAACGTCGAGCATATTTGTCCCTTTAGTAATCAAAAGAATCAAATGTTAGGAGTGTATAACATTATCTTGTCCTAACCACAAATCAAGAATAACAAACACAAATTAAATAAGTTTATACTTTGTAATCCAACCATCACGTATTAATTTAGTCCTAGTATATAATTCCAATCAAACAAGCCCTAGGAATGTTGGAGTGATTGTATTAACTTAAATTATGAGTTTGTATTTAAATAATATTTTAAAAGTAATAATATTATGTAATTCCAGTTAAACAAGCCCTAGGAATGTTGGAGTGATTGTATTAAGTGAAATTATGAGTTTGTATTTAAATAATATTTTAAAAGTAATAATTAAGGTTGATGTGATGTAAGAGTATGAAATGAGTTAAAACGTAAAGTGAATGAATATTGAATTAAAGTTGATGTGATTTGTGACAATGATTGATTGATATCATTTAATTAAGTTAAATTTTGATGTAAAAGTTGTAAAAAGAATTATATTGTCAGTCAACACCGATTATTTCTTTCGCACCTCTTTTAATTAAGGTTCAAGTTTAGTTGGATTCTTTAAGACATAAAATATACTATATTTTTATATAATTTAACTTATTAAAACTTAAATTATGCTCAAACTCAACTCTTTAATATTTGATAAATTATCTGAATTCGAATTCATTTAGTTAAATAGTCAAGTTCGACTCAACTCACAAAATGCTCAAGCTCGAGGTGCCTCCGCATTTACACTACACCTCTAATTTAACTATTATCAATGGGAAAAATGGTCAATAAAACTTGGAAGTGACATTTTCTAATATGCTACTTAAAATCTTTTGAGCCCAAGTAGCAAAATTGGTCTAGTTGGTAGAAATTAGTTTTAATTTAAAGATTTTTGGAGTGAAGGCCATATAAGCCTTAAATGAGATTTACTGGTTTATCAAAAGAATCAAATCGAGTCGAGCTCAAATCTTAACGACCTCACGAAAGTTTCATTATTTCTATGAACTGTATGAACACAAATGAATATTTTTTTTTATGTAAATATGAAAGTCCAACATTAATGATAAAAAATTTTGTTTGTATCTTTTATATTCAACTTAATCTTATTTTATTTTATGTTCTATTCAAAACAGAATTTAAAAGGGGCGTCTCTTCAATTTCCACTGTTTTCTGCCACTGTCGTTTCCACTTCTCACTGTATTTTACTACTTTACACACACACGCACTCTCACACGCTCACTCACTCACACATACACGCAGTATTTATCTTCATCTCTTTCAAATCTGATCCGAGCTCAAGGAAGAAGAAGAAGAAGGACAGCTCAAGGCTTCAAATTTCGAGCTTTCATGGTTTTCCATCTGTTCCTCTAAGTAAAAATGTAAGCTAATTTCCAGAACAAGTTCATTTTTTAGAGCGATATTTTGGTGTGTTTTATATGATCGTCTTCTAGAGGCTGTCTTTTGTGTTTGTTCCATGCACGCTGAAGGGTTTTACTCGGGATATTCAAAGGCTTGTTACTTTTTTTTTTTTTTTTTCGCTTTATGTGCTTGAGTGATTTTTGTGCTCCACGGTAGGTATTTGTTAATGGCATCTCATCTTTCGTTTTTTGTTTTTTAAATTTATTTTTCTGTTTTATTCCCCCTTTGAGCACCAATCATTTGACCATGGAAAACTTGTGGAGGACGAAGATGACAAACGTTTGTATGTTGAGGTTTGTGCCGATGTGCTGTTATTAGTGTAAACAGATGCGCATACCATATGTGTGAAGTTGTTACTGCTGGTTTGGAGGTCGTATAGCTGCTCTGTAAGGAATTATTTTCAGTGGGTTGGTTGAGGATTGTGATCTGGGGAGAGAGAGGATTCAATTTTTCTTATTATCTTTCAAGTTGTTCAGGTGTTGGTATGAGTCTTCATCTTTCTACTGAACATTTGAGTAATAAACTTATTTGGTTCTATTTTGTTGATGAGTGACAGATGTATTCAAATACACCCCACAAAGCAGCGAGCAAGAGGCCTCTAGAAGATTCCAGCTCAGAGAGGCCAAGAAAGAGTCCATTCGGACATGTGAAAGTAGAAGATGGTCTGTCTAATAAGACAAAGATTTGTAAGTTTCGCATACTTATGCCGAATGCCACGACTCTGGAGCTCAAAATTAGTGAGCAGAGGAATGAAATGCCAATAAAGCAGTTTCTAGATGCGGTGAAGAGAAAATATTTAACTGTGGTAAATCAAAAAAGTTCAGAACAACTGAAGAGAGAAATTAACTGGAAGTACCCGGACCTTCATTTTACGGGTGTGGATGCAAAGAAGCTCAGTGTTAAAATTGATCTCCACAATTTTCCACCTAACCAGTGGCGCATATTATGTCTTCATGTATGCTGTTATTGTTGTTACTGTTTTCGGAAGATTTTGTTGTTCTAATATTATATATATATATATATATTTCAATGTGTTTATATCATCTTTATTCTTTCCCGTAGGACGGGTCAGCTAAACCGGATGCATATGAGGTACGTTCTCAATTTGGTCTCGGACATTTGTTGTCCAATGACGTAGGGACTATCCAGGCGCTCTTAAGGACATAAGGCGGAGTGCTGTTATTGATTTTTTCCTGTTTTTGCTATACAGGGCATGTGGGATCTTACTCCAGATACCGATTTATTGAAGGAACTACCTGATGACTATACATTTGAAACTGCTCTTGCAGACTTGATTGTGAGCATGTGATATTTTTGTTTTCTCTGTTTGTTATTAACAACGGGACACTAAATCCATTTATATTTTTTATCAGGATAATTCCTTGCAAGCTTTGTGGTCTAATGGGAGAGGAGATGATAAATTTATAAGGTATGAATGTGCATTTTAAGTCCTTGTCCTGCATATCTAATAATATCAGCAGATGAGATGCTCTAGGGAACAAACTATTAAACTTGACACGCCATTATGGACTTGCCTTTTTGGATCTTCAAAATTTGTGTAGTAAAATCATGAAAATATGTCGATTTGAAGGATATACACCAGACAAGTTTTATTGGAATGCAATATAAAAAAAATCCATGCTTCTTCCATACGGGTTGAAAGCCTCAAGAATTCTACCTGCAGGGCAATTGATTCTTTAAAATTTTACTGTATTCTATTTACTTATCACTCTTTAAAGAGAGTATTGAATGAACAATAAAGTGAATTGACTAAGCAGTTTTTTTCCAGCATATGGAGCTTTTTTAGACCCTGATTATGTGTGGTTCTGCTGCAATGATGTTCCGGGAGAAATTGCTGAAGTCCTTATTCAGTCATAAGCACCATATGCCTTCTGTATTAAGTGGTCATATTGTTAGGTGATCACTAATTTGTGTATTTGCAGTGTGGAATGGCATACAGAAAAAATTTCCATTTTTGATTCCGGACCAGGAATGGATGGCACTGATGGGAATCTAGTTAAGTGGTAAGATACTTTACATTGTCACCCTAGACAATAGATTGATAATCATTTTTCTTCTCTTTATAGCCTTGTGTAGCTAACTTTAGGAGTTGAGATAAGTTCCCATATTTGTTAACGCTAAACCAGCAATCAATAAATCCATCGCTACTAGTTGGGAAGTGTTTGTAGTACTTCTTTGTTATTATTCCTAGTGTTCTTCTTTCGTACCGGATTTACCCATCTGTTTGATGGAATGTAGGAAAATTTGTCAATTGTATAATTAGCTCTTGATCAGTGAATTCGAGCATGACAATGATGCTATGTTGTCCTATAGTTTTAACTTGAAGTTGTTCTGTTTTTGGCCCTCTGTAGTTTGAAGTTATCTATTCTCATTGACAGATGCCATCATATGATTATGCTGTGCAGCAGAAATATGTTTATGCTTTTACAAGTTTCCCATGCTTTCATACTATTTGTTGGTTGATTCTTTCTTCTGTCTATTTGGTCCATTTTCTTTTCCAGGGGAAAAATGGGTGCATCTCTGCACAGGTCAGTACGAGGACAAGCTGTGGGGGGCAAACCTCCATACTTGAAGGTAATAGTGATACGCAATTAATGTTTCTGGGCATAAATATCTGCAGAATAAAGGGTATTTGAGTGGCTAGCAGGTTATTCAGAATGATTTCCTGCTCCCTTTGGATTTTTTTCCTTAAAGTACTTCATTTCAGTTTCATTAGGTTCACATTACGCAAACCTATTTCTGCAGCTGAATGAAATTGAAGTTGTAAATTCAAAATTTTGATTGACTAAGCTTTAATGAAAACTGGATATTCCATGGTAATACTGTGTCGGGTGGCAATGAGAAAGTTTCACGTATTTCTGGAAGTCTCATGTTAATATGATTATTTTGGGATCACAGCCTTTCTTTGGCATGTTTGGATATGGGGGTCCTGTCGCGACCATGTGTCTGGGCAGGTAGAGCTTCTGTAGTTATTTTTCTTTATTTTTTATAGCTACTATAAACTATGAATAAAATGTTTATTTATTCTTGCTACTGTCCCAAGACGTGCTGTTGTCTCATCAAAGACGAAGAATTGCAGCAAAGTATTTACATTACATTTGGAAAGAGAAGCATTAGTGAATGCATCTAGCTCAGAGAATTGTTGGAAGGTGATTGACTTATTGCTCCCCCTTTATGGGTTTCATTAATCTTTCTTCGTAACTGCATACTGAAGGTTTATGTTGTTTTGGTGAAGACAAAAGGTGGGATGAGAGATCCTTCTGAAGATGAAAAGAAGAACTCCCCTCATGGGAGCTTCACGAAGGTGGGTTTTCCCTGATCTTGTAATGTTTATAAACTAGGTTCACGGGTATTCTCTTACCCCTCAGAATCTATAGCTATTTCCTCCACCAGCCATTTATCGATGTCTTTTACTATTTCTAATCTTTCCTTGACGCAAGTGGTGTCTCATTATCTTTCATATGATTATATGTTCGACAATGATAATTTTTATTTGCTGTGCATGTCATTCTATTAGGAGTTGATCTCATTGAGTAGAGGACTTTCTCAAATTTCTAATTACTAAAAGCATGATTGAAATGCATGATTCTCCTAAATTGTTGAACATCTTTCAACTGCATGATGTGCATGTAGAAGCTGTCCATGTCTTAAGATTGATATGCTTAAATTCATTACCTAAAATAGACCAATCACTGATCATAACAGCTGCGCTTGTTTGTTCAATCACTTGCTATCAAGGTAACAAGCTTGTAGTGATCATGATATATGTGCTTATCTGTGTTGTCACAGGCTATTAAAGCAAGCATATATATTTTATCAATCTGCTTAAGGAAATATTGTAGGCTTTTTTAGGATTTTTCAGAAGCACATGGATGGCAATAGAGCTATCTACATACTAATAACATTTGTTTTTTAAGCTTGTTCAGTTAAGAATTTAAATTTGACAGTTAATGATGTCATTATACTTGCTATCAGGTTGAAATTTTTGAGCCTAAAATGAAAACTCAGGATGTAAAGCATCTGCAGTGCAAGTTGAAGGACATTTACTTCCCATATATCCAGGTTTAACTGCACAGAGCTCTTACTGTTTTATTTGTTTTATACTGGTTAAGTAATATGCAGAAACAGGATTCTGAATTATTCTTAGATGGATCCTTCTCCTTAATCATTTTGCAAAAGAAGCATGTCTATGTTGCTCCCCGTAAGTTTACTACTAATTCCTTTTGTCTGATTGAACAGTGTGATGAAATGTCTGGAAAAACAAGCCGACCTGTGGTGTTTCAGGTCATTTTCTAGACTGTGTTTCTATTTCTGGGTATTTATCTTGGTTGTCTGTTGTCTGTTGACGACGTTTGAACTGTTTCCTACTACATTTGTTGAGTGATACTTGTTTGTTTTCATTCAAGTTTCTTTTTTTGGATGTGGGTTTTAATACCCTTCATTTCCTAGTACTAACTTTTTCCAGCAATACATTTTGATGTTTATGGTATCTGGTTTTGACATCTGTACTGTCTCTGCCTTCAAATGATTCATGAAATAGTATGCATGTACATACCAGGTCACCTATATTGAAAATTTGATCTCATATAGTTTAATTATCAATTTTTTGCTATATGTGACTGTTGATCAGACCATAGTGACTAAAGAGCGGGAAAATGTAAAGATTTCTGGATGACTAGAACATGATCAAGTCTATCAATGGTTGTAAACCTCGAGGATTTTCTTGACGAAAACGAGAGTTTAGTCCGTTACAGAAATAGTATTAATGGATAATTATAAATATTGCCTTAGAGATTCGTGGTGTCCTCTAAAACCTTAAGAAGTTTCAAAACTACCAAAAAAAGGCAACAACACTAGGTTTGATTTAGTTTTAACTGAACGGGGTGAGTATAATATTCCTATAAATGTACTGATTTTTTTATTAGGTTCTCTCTAATCTTTAATTTTATATAGTTTGTTGGGCTATAATGGCAAGCTGTAACCACTTATCTTGATTTCACATATAGATTGCACACAATGTTGTGATTCTAATACTAGCGATAACTTTAAGGTTAATGGGGAAGATTTGGCTGAAATATGGGAAGGGGAAGTTGCTACCACAAACAGGCATTCGTGCAATGGTCCAAACTTTGTATTGCAACTTCATTTTAGCATTAGCCAGGATCCTTCTCTGGTGCATGGTCAAAGTAAGCCCAAGTATTTTGTTACCTTAAAAACAATTGTTTTGTGATGCTCTTCTCTTCTCTGTAAAGTTGTCTTATATGACCACCAATGTGGCTGTAATTCATTTGTGTAAGACGAGCTCTAACATTTTCTTTGAAATCTCCAGGTCAAAGAGTGCTTCTAGAAGCAAATGCCAGACTGACATGTGTTTACTTCCCAATTGTTGAGGTGTTGTTATATTTCTTTGTTATCTTTGTCTCGTGAAGAATTAGTAAAAAATGGTTTACACACTAAATTCTGCATCTGGTTGGTCTTCAGGGTGAAGAAAGTATTGATAAAATCATTGGGGAGTTAAACTCAACTGGTTGTGGGATCAAGGAAAGCTTTGAAAGCTTTAGTCGTGTATCTGTAAGGCGGTTGGGCCGTCTCCTGCCAGACACCCGATGGGTTTGTTGTAACATATCATATTTCTTGTTTTGCTTAGATTCGGTGTATTAGATGTCTTGAAGTTAAAAACAATGGTAAACCTTAATTTATAATCACAGCAGTATATGTTGTCCGTGGATCATAGTGTAATGATGTCTACAGGCAGTGCTTCCATTTATGGTGCCGAAGCTGAAAAAAGGTGAAAAGGGCCAAATGTTAAAAAGATGCTGCTCCAGAGTTAAATGCTTTATAGGTAAGTTTCTGCAATTGTAAGTAGCCCATGTAAATCTGGACTCACAACATTCATTTTCAACTGTTACAACATATATATGTTAAGCAAGGCATGATTATTGGCTGCAGAGACAGATTCAGGCTTCAATCCAACTCCGCACAAGGTATGCAGTTGAACCATTTTAGAATATTGGAAATTATATATATTTTGTAAGCTTTTGACTCTCAACTGAAATTTTTTGTCAGACAAGCTATTTATTTATTTTTATTTGAATATGGCGTGGCCATTTTTTTTTTTATATTTAAACCAGTCCTTTTTTTTTTTACTTCTGTAATTCAGACAGATTTGGCTCAACACCACCCATACACCAAGGCATTAAAAGGCTTTGGAAACATAGGACCTGAAAATGAAAAAGGTAACTTTAAAATTCATTCTTATATAGGAAACAAGTTTTTTGACTCGTAAAAAATCCTCTCATTGAAAGCACGCAACATGATAGTATATTTCTCTTTAATGTATGGAATTCTTCATTATATTAATTTTCACCATTTCGCCATGCAGAGGTGCAAATTGAAATCAGTAGAGATGGAAAGAAATTGACTCTCTCTCAGCTTGAGAAGCAATACACAGATTGGGTTTTAGAAATGCACGGTCGTTATGATGAAGAAATTGATGGTGGCCTCGATGAACCTACCCTTGTTATTCTTCCATCGAAAATAAAAAAACTTGATCTATCTTCTACTGGTAAGCTTACACGAGCATTACTTCTGATTCCCTCTCCCTCTTCTAGTGGTATTATGATTTCTATCCCTGTTCAACTAGTTTGATTATTATGTCTTACTATTGTGCTAGTCGTCAGGGTTCACGAGAAGATCAAGAGAAGAGGAAAAGACTGGACAGCTGGTCAAAAAATCAAAGTTTTTAAGGGAGCCTGTGCTGGTTTCCACAATAACAATGAATTTGTCACACTGGAATATATAATCCTTGAAGGGCTTTCTGGAGATACTTGTGGTAAGTGCATTAGTGGACAGTTATTGGGTAATATCGGTCAAAGTTATTGTGAAGGAAATTTACCGGGTTTGTGGTGTGGTGTATTCTTGATGAGCAGCACATTAACCAATTCATTGGCACTCAAAGTTGCTTTATTTAACTTAGGCTGATCATTTATTTTCTCATCATCTAATCCTTTTCATAAATCACATTAGGTGAGGGTCGTCTGATTTGCAGGTATGTGCTTTAATCAAATATTAGTTTTTCCCCATTTGTTAGTTGATTAAAGTCGAACCACTTCCAGTTCTCTAATCTTTTTCATCTTATAGACCACTTGGCTTACAAGAAGACAAAGGTTGCCACCTTGTGCTTGAAAATGGAAGTCAGACCATTGATCTTCGTGATTCAGTGGTGCTACCAATCAGGGTCATTGATTCGGAAAAGGTCACCAGCTTCTTCGGCTGTTTTGATTTTTTATTTTTTATTTTTTTTTTCGTCTTCATTGTTATGGGATGATAAAAATTTTGATGCCTGCTTGCAGTTTGTGCCGGCTAATGAGCTTGAATGGCAGACTAGGCTTGCTGCTTACCACCAGAGACTGCCATCTGCAATTGAGTTACTAAGCCATGTAAATTGCCAAGAATTGGATATTGACGGGGAGGTTAGTTTGGCAACTCTTTGCGCAATTGACAGATGAAAGAAAAAATTGTTTTGAAAAGCAACATATATAGCAAAACGGAGGAAGTACCTTAGTATAACCTGCTCATTCAAATTTGTAAACTGCTTTCTTTGCCTCTGTTTGTACGCTTCAATTATAATATTTATATTTTGCATGAATTTTCTAAAAGAGAAAAGGTTGATAACTCTAAGTAAGGATATTAATTTTATGTTATTTTTAATTGTTTTGACTGTTATATCACTTATATCCAATGCAGTGCCCTCATTGATCTCCTAAGACAATGAGGAATGAAATAATAACAAATAGTTTACTTTATAAAATTTAAAAAAGCAAAATTAATTCCACTTAATTTACAGGATTTGCCTAGTGTTATAGAAGCTGGAGATCCTCTACCTGAGAACATTGTCGCTGTCATTCGTCCAAGAGCTTATGATTCTGGAAATTGTCCTAAGAGTTTGGATCAAAAGTTCATTGTTAAAGATAAGCATGAGATGAGTTTAGAAATCACATTCACAGCTGGTGGTAAAAAGGTTAAAAAGGTTGATAATATTTTGTCTATGCGCCGACCACCTTCATCACATAATGCGATTCATGGCTTATACTTATTTCAAGTGAAGTTGAGAAAAAAATCCGAGAAAGCCGGTTTCTATACCCTTTCATTTGCCGTGGTAATTGTTATTATATGATTCAACTTTCCAGTTATAACGAGATGAAATTCTAGATTGACAAATCACTGATACATTTAAAACATAATTTATTAGAATGGACTGAAGGATGTACGGTTTGAACAAGTTGTGCAAGTTCAGGCATCAACTGAAGTTGGTTCTTGGGAAGTTGTAAGTCATAATCTGGATGAACCCTACACAATTCGGTGAGTAGCGTGAATGGTGCATCATGTACTGAACCTCTCTCTGCAGTTTTATTTTTTATATCAGTCTGATTGTTGTGCAGGGTCGGCTCCTGTACTGAACCTCTTAAAGTGATGTGCTGTGATAGAAATCAAAAATGCGTTGTATTCACTAGTGTTCCAAAACTAACTTCGAAGCTCAGCTCCAATAGTACAGTTATTGCTCACATACGCAGTATGGAAGTGGTTCTCGCAACTGACAAGTCAATTATGGAAATTAAGGTAGTGTTAGGCAACTCCTGGATTTACTTTCACTGAAAGGTGCCGCCACTTATTGCTTCGAAATCTTGTAGGATATTGTTGCCGAAAGCACTGTGTTAGATGATATTAGACCAGACTATGAAGCCACTTTAGACATATGCACCATTGATAAAGCTTTCTCCTTGTCTTTCCCATGTCGAGGTAACGTACGTTGTTTTCGTGTGTAATTTCCAATTTCAAAAGAGAGAAAATAATTAACTTCCTGTTTATTAGCAATCCTGAATTTCTTTGTGTGTGCAGTTTTACCTGGAACTCCACAAACAATCAATGTACATCCACGGCAACTGAAGAGAAATTTGATACCAGACCAGATTATTGAGGATCTCATGTTAGAGGTACCTGATCTTTTAATTTATTTACACTTGTGCTCTTAGTTAGTAATTATTACTCGATGTTCAACAACATTCTTCTCATGCAGGTCATTGATGAGTATGGAAACCATGCTAAAGAAGGGGATGTCATTTTGTTGAGTGTAGATGGGTTCTCGTTTCAAGAAGGAAGAGCTGATATCAATGGTGATGGGAAGCATCTGAAAAAGGTAATCTCCTTCATCTATGATGCATCTTTGAAGATTTTATGTGTATCCACTCCATCTCACTGATGAAGCCATTTTTGGTTTCTTTATCATAACTCCATTCAACTGATAGGTGAATGCTGATGGATATGTTGATCTGAGCAATATTCTAAAAGTTTCCAGGGGATATGGAAAAGATGGTTGGCTGCTTTATCCTCTTTCATCTATTTTTCCCCCCTCTTTTTCTCGCATGAAAATATTATGGAAATTGCTTTCTTTACTCTTCCATCAATTCTCATGACGAAATTGTCACCCATTCTGTCATTGATTATTTTTTCTTGTGCAGTTTCCCTTACTGTTATATCTGAAGAGAAAACCATCTTACAGCTTGACTTCTGTACTGAAATAAGAAAGCTGCAGTCTGTGCTGAAGGTTTGTACGTTTTAGTTTTCTCAATTTTAAGTACTGTAAACAGTTCTCTCTCATTCTCTAATTCTACTTTTTATTTTATATATTCACGTCATTCTTATTCGTCCAATGCAGGTCTTTAAGAACTATGAAGCGGGTTCGACATTGGAGAATGTTGTGTTTGAGGTTATTGATTCTAAAGGCAATATTGATGAGAGTATTCATGATGAAGTAAAACATGGGAGGTCTCATACTCTTACACTTAAATCGAATTCATTGGATATAGAAGAGTTTGTCTGTTACAGCTTCCGTCATGGACGATGTACTATTCGTTCCATTCCTCTACCGCAAACAGGAGGGATTTTCTCATTTTCGGCAACTCATTCGCGTTATCCGGAACTAAACTTGACGATTGAGGTTCCAAAAAATCTAAATAATTTATATCCTTTTTTTTTTTTTTTTTGTTTCTAGGTTCTTATGCAACGTGTTGTTGTTTGTAGGTTCATGTTAATGAGGTCGTGGAGGAGAATTGCGAAGTTACTTTGAATTATGAGGATTTTGTTGGGAATCCAACACAATCTCCTAGAGATTCTTGCAAACATTTACAGATTCCCCCAACTTCACCTTCTTTTAAAGATTATTCTTGCGGAAATTTACGGATTACCCCGACTTCACATTTGTTGAAGGATTTACATATTCCCCCAATGTCACCATTGTTGAAGGATATACGAGCTGAACATAAAGATTCTTCCCCACCTGTTGCCAATGAATACTTTGCGTTGCCCATCAGTGGCCTGCCTCAAAAAGATCTCAAATTGGAGGATACTCGTGTTCAAAATAAAGAATTGGACGTAATGCCGGTTCAGGATATGGCTTCACAAGAAATGGGGAATTTGGAGGTAAACTCAGAATTGCTAATAATTTGAAAGTTTACGTTCATTAAAAGCACGAAGATTCATGAAGAACTCACATAGGGCCTAGGGGTTTGTACCTTTTGTCAAATTTCCATTTCTGAGTTGAGCTTCTTTATACAGGAGATTGAAACTGACATGGCCAATTGGGGCTTAAAAGTGTTTGAACATGAGAGGAAGTTGGAGATGCTAAACACTACGAAGTCACTCATTCAGCAACAGATTCTAGATTTACAAGGTTTTCAGGCTTTACTGATTTTTATTTTTTTTTTATTTTTTATTTCCAGAAATATTTGTTCACATCTTTATTTGAGTAGTTGTGTATCACCTTGTTTAATCACTCAATCCATGCTTTATATCACTGCACATGTGCTGCACAAACATTTCATGATTTATATTCTCTAGACTTATAATTTACTGTAAATAGAAATTAATAATTGAAATATCCAGAAATTCATATTACACCCAGACAAGAACTATCAAACAATTGAAATGGAAGTCCATCTACCAGCTACAACCAGGAGTTCTTTCTAGGCTCCAAGCATATATTTTTTTCTTTTTTCACTATCCACGCCATTTTACCTTTATTGCACCCCAAAATAATGTAGCTTGAGTGGAATATGTTTCTTGATGACATCTTACGGAGAACTAATTTTGTGAGATGCGCGCACATATATGTGGTTCCAGTGCAAGAAATAGTTTGAACTTACAGAACCACTTGAAATGAATATTACATTCCATGATAAATCATTTTTTTTATTCTTTTTAATTCCCATTCAGATCATTATCCTGAAAATGTGTCAAGCATGTGCAGTCAAGATTGGATACGTGAACAGATCAAAAGCAACACTCAATCAGTAGCCGCTGTCTTCTGCAAATTGCTTGAGGAACCATTAGAGTCGAGACTTAGTGGCATGCTTGGTATTGTGGCACTCCTTGGAACAACTGAAAGCATTGAGCTTAGCAGGTCTCTCTCTCTCTCTCTCTCTCTCTCTCTCAATACAAATATATATGTATATATATTTACACATCATAGATTTATTGTGATCTATAACCTTATATTCATTCTTGATGCAGGGTGTTGGCCAAGTATCTCGGTGATGATTTAATGCTTGCCATTGTGTGTGAAAACTATGCAGAAGCATTTAATCTTGACTCAAATACCGTCCACGAGTTGGCAAATAAAGTCGGACAATCTATAATCGGCGGGTATCAGGCGTTGTGCCTCGAAGACATTAGGTACCGGTAGCATTCTTTTTTGGACAAAGCACGTATAATTTACCCATTTCCATTAATACTAAATTAAACAAGTTATTGTCAGTGTCCCCCAAAATCTACTTTCCATGCAGCTGCCCAAATTGCCAACAGGTGATGTGCCACAGGGGTTTTTGGGGTATGCCGTTAACATGATAACAGTAGAAACGAGTCATTTGCAGTGGAGATCAAAGAGTGGTCGTGGCTTACGGGAAACATTATTTTACCGTCTTTTTGGTGAGCTTCAAGTCTACAAGGACAGGGATTGCATGATGAAGGCAAGATCCTGCATTAAAGATGGTGCTGTGTCTATGGATGGAAGCATCATAAAAGGAAATGGATTGGTCTCTCTTGGCAATTGGTATAAACTTTCTCTAGTCTTTTGTTACTATGGTTTCCTAATTTTTACTCTTATTTATTTTCTTACCATTATTTAGAAGCATTTGTTACATCTTTTGTGGTATCTGATAATCTGAAACTGATTTGTGGTACTTAGAAAAACTCACTGAGCTTCAATTTCATCTCATTTTTTTGCGGATTTAGTGCCCCAATTAAGAAAGACATTAAATCTCTGGATGTAAAGCTTCACAAATCAACACTACACTTGCACGAAAAAATGCCAAAAGAATATATTCAAATTTTAGCAATTAAGGTCCAACCGAAAATTGCAAAAAATCTCCAGTTATCTCCATCTGTCGTTTCCCAAACCTTGTATTTACGCTACCTTCTTCATCCATACATCTCCAAATATGAAGATCGATTATATTTTCTCCGTTCTATAAAATTTCAGGGATCCAGTGATTGTATTTCCGGTGGAAAACAGAGCTGTAACTCCTCTACAAAGCTCAAAGAAATTGCGATTGCTGGAAACACTTGATTTGGAGCTTATGGAGACGAATGAAGAGATAGAGAAGCTAACTCAATCATACTTACAAGATCAAGAGATGTTAGGGAAATCGGTTGATAGGTATCACAGCCACCGCTCGTCTCAGAATGTATCACAGACTGCATTTAGAAGCTTCTAGAACTGCTAGTTTAGCTACTTTGTTTTGTTCATGCATAGCAAATGTGGAAAACGTGCTTAATTAAGCCTTGTACAAATGAATCTTATTTTTGATGGTATATGCTTTTGCAAGCTGCATATATCTGCTTGTTAATTTAAATCCAGTCGTTTTATTTAGGTTTTCTTGACTCATCGTCCATTAAAATATACTACTACTCAAAAAAATGGAAAAAAAAAAACGTGCATAATTCAGATATCCACATGAATTATTTTAAATGAACACCTTATGATACTTCAGTTATAATACATGTCCGTACGAAACTATCCGTACTCCGTGCTTCATAGCTTGTCATTTAATGTGGGCTTGTATTATTACCGGACAAATGTTAGCCTATTGCATGAGCCCAATAATTTTTTAAACTTTTTTAGCCCAAGTCTTGTGCCAACAAGCCACAGACCAAGTTTTAGTAAGGCCCAACTAAATCTTTCGTTCCCATTTTCCAGCACGACTCTACACTGTACACATACAAAACACACGGCGGCTCTTTCCTAGTACACCACCGTGCGTTTGTCGGAGTCGCCGAACGCTGCCACCACACTCGGCTGTGCAAAGCCTAGAAATTGGATCGACCTGAAAGTAATTTCATAACAATATTCTCATTTTCTTCAAAAATCAAGAATTTCGCTGCTTTTGGATTGGGATTTGGGAGCTTGCAGATTACACTGAAAATTAGCTGCATTCGTACTTGATTGTAATCTTTCATGGTTTTGCTTGATAGAAGCTTGTAAGAATCCCATTTTAATGGCTGCTCCAAGTCCAGGTTTTGTTCCTTTCCCTGCCTTCCATTTGTAAAATCTCGAATGTTTACAAGATTTAAGCTTTGCGCTAAAATCTCGACGTGTTTATGTGGGTGTTGTAGATGTAGAGCTGCCGTTGGATAAATTATCATTGAATTGTACCAATAAAGATGGTTTATCAAGTTCAGGGAGCAAGTAAGCGTTGCATTATGTTTTTCTTTTTTTTTTCCCCCCTTTTTTTGTCCATAAATTTATCTTTTGGCTTGTTATGAATTCTAATTCTCTTTAATTCACTTATATCCCTCACTATATATTCATTCAAAACGGGTTGAGATTAAGCGGCAGATTCTCAGTTTTCGGATACTGACATGGCGAAAATCTATGCTTCGTGATGATAGTTTTTATATTATTTTTGCTTTGGAGTTAGGTTTGATATTAAACATAAATAACTTTTATCATATATTCTTAACTCAACACCGTGTTGTACACTGGTATTGTACTGGTGTCCTTTTATTTATGAAGTTTATTTGAGATATTTGCGTCCTTTTACTCATTCAGGGGGAAGCTTTATGTTGTGTTGGTATCAACGGGGAGTTTTAATCCTCCTACATATATGCACTTGCGCTGCTTCGGTAAGGATTTCATGCCTAAAATATAAAATTCACTCCTTTCCTTCGTTTTTCTTTTTAAAGTTAACTGTTTGTTACTTGACAGAACACAAATGCTGTTGTTAGGCTCAATTAGGAAGCCATAATTTCTTACCAAAAAATGCATACATACTTGTGTTTATGACATGAAGTATGAAAGTATGCATTTTTTATTGGAAGAGTATGGTTCCCTAATCAAGCCTAAACAAAGACCTAATGCAGCAATTGAGTGAAAATGAAGTTAACGAGTATTCCGATAAGTTGTTCTTCTTCTTCTTTTTTTTTTTTTTTGGTTGGTTTTGTTT
>CACSLK010011299.1:4000208-4022610 GCA_902706635.1 Striga hermonthica | reverse complement strand
AAGTGTTTGCGTAATTTTTTATTTTGATTCATATTTGCTGTACAAATTTCAGCAACTTTTTGACCAAGTGTTCTGAACTCGGTTCGGATTATACAGTGAATCGCTTCAACTCGGATTTATTTATATCAGTAACCGAGTCGTGAGCGTTTGTAAAAATAGTTTCCGAGTTCCACTTTGATCTTTAGTTTTTATGATAACTTCAGCCACAAGTGTAAGTCGATATGCGAGTTTTCAAATAACTTCGCGAAACTTAACACATTTTTAGGGCTGTACGGGAAATAAAATGGAAGTCACCGAACTTCGTCAGAGTTCGATTATGGAATGGCCCCAACCGATTTATATTTTTTGTATTCGGTTATATTCGGGACCCGTCAAATCATGTGTGTTGAAATGACGTTTGACGAGTGTCACCCCCATCCGAGCATATGTGGTGTTCGGACATATTATGGGGTATCAGCTAGACCGAGTGTCGCAATGCTTACATCGGTACAAAAGATTCATAGAACTGAACTTCAAAGTATTTACATCGATATCGAGCTGCTGCTCAGATTTTCAAAAGCGCAAGCCGACAGGCTTTTTAGTACATCAAAAGGGTGACTTCGCACATTCACTGAGGCGAAAAGAAGGTCCGTGCAAAAGGAAGGTCGGCTATCCGACTTCGGATCCTTCACTGATAGAACTTTTTCAAGAACACAACATTCCAGGGATATTGATGCGGTGTCCCATCAGGATGAGCAATTCGGTAGGCCCCATGAGGTAGGACTTTAATGATTTGAAAGGGTCCTTCCCACCTCGGTCTGAGTGGTCCGGGGTCAGGCCCCATTATACGTTTGAGGACCAAATCTCCAACTAGGAATGAACGAAGTTTGAGTTTAGAATTGATATATCTCTCATTTCTTTGTTTGTAAGCAGCATTCCTGAGTTCGGCCCGGGTACGATGTTCTTCAAACAGGTCCAGATTAGCCTTTATGTTTTCCGAGTTGGTCTCTTCGGTGAAATGTTGAACTCGGTACGTCGGTTCTCCGAGCTCGACTGGGACCACGGCTTCCGAACCGTAAGTTAAGGAAAATGGGGTCTCGCCAGTAGAAGTTCGAGTTGTTGTCTGGTAGGCCCATAGGACGTGTGGCAGCTCCTCAGGCCAAGCTCCTTTGGCAGCGTCAAGTCAGACTTTGAGGCCGTTCTTTATGAGCTTGTTCACAACTTCAACTTGACCGTTAGATTGCGGGTGATAAGGCGAAGAGAAAAAATGTTTGATGTTGTATTCTTCGCACAGGGATTCAAGTCGTTTG
Organism: Striga hermonthica; assembly: GCA_902706635.1. Classification (NCBI taxonomy): domain Eukaryota; kingdom Viridiplantae; phylum Streptophyta; class Magnoliopsida; order Lamiales; family Orobanchaceae; genus Striga; species Striga hermonthica. The sequence goes on along the minus strand of CACSLK010011299.1, from coordinate 4,021,321 downwards.
CCTTCAAATTGTTTACCGTTGTCGGTTATGATGGAATTCGGCACCCCGAAGCGACAGATAATTGACTTCCACACGAAATCGACGACTTTCTGCTCGGTTATCGTGGCTAAAGGTTCGGCCTCGGCCCATTTAGTAAAATAATCGACCGCCACGATTGCAAACCGGACGCCTCCCTTCCCGGTCGGTAGAGGACCTATGAGATCAATCCCCCATTTGGCGAAAGGCCAAGGACTGTAGATCGATTTGAGTTCTTCGGGAGACTGATGGACATTAGGAGCGAATATTTGGCATTTTGGGCACTTACGAACCCATGCAGCGGCGTCGGTCTTTAAGGTTGGCCAGTAATAACCCTGTCGCAAGATTTTATAAGATAATGCTTGAGCACCGGGGTGACTTCCGCAAATCCCTTCATGGACTTCTTCAAGAATATACTGTGACTCTGTCTCGTTCACGCATTTTAAAAGTGGGACGGTGTATCCCCTTTTAAACAAAGTTCCGTTGTCCAACGTGTACCGAGCTGCTCGGATCCGAAGTGCACAAGCTTCTTTTGGATCTGGGGGCAAGGCCCCAGTTTCTAAGTAGTGGATAATAGGATCCATCCAAGTTGGTGATTTTTGTGATGTTACCGGATTGACGGTTGCAACCTCGGAAAAGACGGTTGACGGTTGTTCTTGCTGGCCGATTTGGACATACTCCGCGCTCTCCATCCCGGTATTGGACGCCAGCCGAGATAAGGCATCGGCTTGAACATTAAGAGTTCGGGGGATGTGCTCGAGGTCGGCGGAGAATTTTGATAACTTCCGTTTGGCCAAAGAAATATAAGGTGTCAACCGAGGTTCTTTGACTTCATATGAACCATTGATTTGATTGACAAGGAGTTGAGAGTCCGAGAAGATTTTAAGGTGTCTCACGTTCATGGATTCAGCCAAATTCAATCCGGATAGCAAGGCTTCATATTCGGCTTCATTGTTGGTTGCCGGGAAGAGAAACTTCACTGAGTGACAGAATAACCGGTTGTCTGGGTCAGCTAAAACTATCCCTGCGCCTGCTCGGTTGGCTGTTGAGGATCCATCAATATAGAGGACCCATGGTTGATTATCATGACCGAACAACTCACCTACCTTAAGTTTTGACACGTACTAATAAATATAAAACAAACTAATAAACAAAAATAATATAATTAATATAACTAAATATAAACCTTCTAAAAATATACTTATCGATGTAATCGAACTGAATTGTTAAACGCTTGTTAGTTTTTTGTTCTTATTAATTTTATGTGTAAATTTGAGGTGATAGACAATAGTTATTTGTACATTTATACATGTAGATTAGAAAAAAAAATCTTTATTATTCTAATTTTAAATGACTTTTTTATTTACTATAATAGTTTTTTTAATATAATATATAAGTATGATATTGAACATATAAAACAAGAAATATTTTAATTATATGATATTTAATATGTAAGAAATGTAACTCAATTGGTAAATTAATAGGTAATCTTGAGATAAAATAATGAGTGATTTCTGGAAAAAAAATTATAGGAACTAAAAAGTTCACGTGTTAAATATATTTTTAATACAAAAATTGTAAACACAATTACTTTAATAAATACTACATAAAAAATAATGTTTGAGAGGACTACACATCTATGTATCGATTGAATCAAAACGGTTAATTTTGAAAATATATATGATTTAGTGCAGATTTACACTCTAGACCATATATGATCTAGCGCATCACATTTTAAAAACTGTTACTTTTTTTCATTGTATTAGTGCAAATTAAATGATAGACCGATTGAATCATTTATGTACATATATTCACATTTTAAAAGTGAAGAAGATATATATACATCTATGTATCGATTGAATCAAAACTGTTACTTTTGAAAATTTATGATTTAGTACAAAATTTACACTTTAGACCATGTATGGTCTAGCGCATATATTCACATTTTAAAAACTGTTACTTTTTTATCATTGTATTATGTAATTTGTATCATTTTGTTTGAACTTATGAAGCATCTCGTGTTGTTATACATAATTTTTTTTGATTACTATTTAGGTAATAAACATTTATATAATATTACATATTCATATATGCAAATTATGTTAAATAAAAATAAATAAAATATATTTTTATTATTTGAGTAATTAACATTTTATATAACATTAAAATATACATATATACCAATTTATTCGAAATAAGAAATAAATAAATAATATAATTAATACAAAAGATATATTTTGATAAAATAAAAGACTAAAATGAAAGATAAAAGGAAGAAATGCCTTTTGCTACAGTCAAACTCAAATTTGGGTTTTGAGGAGAGAGGAAATGGGTAAAAACTTGAGTTTGCAGTTCGGTTCAATACTTTTTACTGCATTTTTTGCGTTTTGAGATTTGATTGGAGAAGTCTAACTATTTTTGTATGTCAATTTTTCATCCAATCATTTTTTAGAAAAAAATTGATTTATATAATGTTTGATTGTTCTTGTTGCTTTGATTAGGTTGGTTTTCCTGGAACGGCGTCCATGAATGCAACGCGAGGTTTCTTCCAGAGTTGTTCGATGGTCGGTCACCCTCGAAGAACCCTAGGGTTTACAAGTACTTAAGTAACGTCACGCATCCGAGAAGATTTAAGTCAGAAAATCACCTTCGTCGATGTGCGGAAGGCGCTGGTCGGCGATGTTGGCTCTGTTGAGAGGGTTTTCAATTTTCTATAGATTATGCCATTGAAGGGTACGGTTTGATAAATTGCACTGGCTCCGCTAGACCCAAGCTGAATTTGGAGGATAAGGAGACAAAATCCGTCCCAGCTCAGGGCTGATGTTTCTGATCCAATGAAGATGGTCTGTAATGGCTGCAAAATTCCTTGCACAGTTACGTGCTTTGCATCTGACAAGGTGTTTTTCCTTCGCATCTGACAAGGTTTTTCATTTGTGTGTGTGTGTGTGTGTGTGTGTGTGTGTGTTTCCCCCTTTTCCCTACCACATTTGCATGACGTGGATGATAAATTACTTGATTAATGTTGTACCTCAGTTTCTTCTGAATTGTTTTGGTTTGGTTTTTGATTCTTAGCTTTATTGGTGAAAAAATTGTTGATTTATTTTCTGTTCTGTTGAATGTCGAAATCTGAACTGTTTTCTCAACTTGTGAGTAGCACAATGTGACACTATGCGTGAGGTTCTACGTATTACAGGTTGGGTTTGAGTTTTGTGCATTAGAAGAGGGTCGAGATTAGTGAAGAAGCCAAGATAGACCGGACGGATAAAGAAACTTTGCAGCTTCTACAATTCGTCATGAACTATGAAGATGATTGGAAAAAAGTTTCCCAGCATGTTGGCAGGAAATCTGCAAAGCAATGCGTAGCTCCGTCTGTAAAGCTTCCATTTGGCGCAGCCCTTCTGAATCTGCCAAGATGGATGCTGAGTCAGGTTCCCAAAATGAAGGAGTAGCTGCCAAAAGGATGAGTCTCTCACCACTTGCCGAGGCGAGCAACCGTATTTTGGCGCAGGTAGCACACTCATCTATTTTCTTGGTAAAAGGGTAATGTCCGGAAAAAAATGTTGCTAGCTTCATGTGAAATTTAACATTTATAGAATTTCTTGAAAATGCCTCATTTTTCTGTTATTCATGATTTGGTGAATGGTGATGATTTTTTTTCTAGAAAGTAATCTGCTACTCAATCCAAAATGATAGGCCTTGTGTTGTTTTGGTTCAATGGTTTTGGATGTGTGATGGGAAGAGTTTGGTTTGTTACTGTATCTTTAGGCTGCTTTCCTTTCTACGTTGGTTGGAGTAGATGCTGCAGAAGTGGCCACATGTGCAGCAGTAATGGCTTTATCTGATATTGGTGAATGGATACGGCAAGGTACGAAAAGCTGTTTTCCCCTTTGTTTTATTGAATTGTTATTTTTGGTTTTAAGTTCTTAAACTTCTTATGCAGTTTGTTTATATACGAATTGTTATTTGTTGTGTGCTAACCCATTTTGGCCAATGGAGTAGAGTTGAACGAAAAAATGAGAACCGAGTAAAAAGTATGAACCATAGAAGAAAATAAAAATATTTAGATGTTTCTTTTATGCGACTATCTTCATACTGTACTTTAGTTGACTTTAGCAGTTCTCAAACCTTTAACTTTTTCTTGCTATAAGTATATAATTGCTTTGGAATAAATAGTGATGAACCCAAAGATCCTTTGGCTTTTCTGGCCGACATGATCTAAACAAATACTTATTTCCTGATTGATAGTTGAGAAATCAAGTTCGGTCGAAACCATACCTATAGAAATTAAAACCTTGGACTTCCAAATTCTTCTAGCCGTGGTCTTATTGTCATCAATCAATATTCATAGGAACATAACTATAACCAGTAGCAAAAGAAAATATAATTGTCCTGCATAGATGGTCCTTGATTCACCATCACATACATTTTTCTTCATTTTTATGTGCATCGTGATTCACATACCCTTATTACTTGCTTTTAGTGATAAGTTATGATAGTATATCTCTTCATTCACTTGCATTATGACGTGATGAATATAAATATTTCAGATTTTGGGAGGCAACAGACCAAGGTTCCACTTGTTCTTTTCATTCAGTGAGAAATAAATTGATATGTTAAATAATAATAAAATAAATGCGACACTCAAATTTCTCATTTTTTCATTCCAGAACCCAAAGATACGTCTAATAGTAACACTAAGTCGAATATGATTGAAGATGCTGCTCTTGTGGAAGCAAAATCGCAGCTCGAGAAGGAAGGAGTACAGCTGGAGAAAGCAATATCTAGAATTGCGACTCAGGTGCCATATTCTTCTGCATTTGTTATTTGCCATCGCTCGTTATTCATAATTCCTTGGTTTATAACTCTTGATTTGGGATCAGGCTGTATATAGACCTACTTGGTTTATCGTGCGTTACATAACTTTTACGCATGTCTCCTTGGAAATTGAATGGTCTTCAATATATTATTTTATTTTAGTAGTAATTTCTTGAGTGTGATTTGATGGAAAAGAATAAAATGTCGAAAGCGTATTTGAGATGATGCTATGTTGATTTATTGGTGAGGTGTATATCTCATTTCTTACCATTTTCTGTTCACCTTGCAGATTGTAAAGACAGAAAAGAGGGACAAACAAATGAAGATGTCAGGAAGGACAACAAAGCTCCCGGTGAGTCAAAAAGTGCCAAGAAGGAGAAGAAGGACAAGTCATCCCAAGTGACAAAGGAGCCTCAAGATCAACCGAACACCTCCATTGTTCCTAATGGGCTTGCACCCAAACCCCTGGATGAGGAGGATGCATTCGTTGTTGGTGTCAAAGAGAAACTTAAGAAGCGGTGTCTGTTAAGAAGAAGAAATTCGAGAAAGAAACAAATGTTGCAGCAAGAGCAACTGCTACGGAGGCTGCCGCGAGGAGCAGGCGCTAGGAAAAAAGAGAATCATCATTACAACCAACAGCCAATACGGTAAGGTGAGTGGTGAATGGAATGGGGAATGATATAATCTGAGTTTAAACAATTTGTCTAACATGAAGCATTAAGTGGTTAACATACATGTTAGCATGAAATAATTTGGAAACACTATAAATGAAACAAATATGTTTTTGTGGTGGCTACTTTTTTTTTTTTTTTTTTTTTTTTTTTTTTTTTTTTTTTATGTTATAGCACCATTGAAGGCAGCCGCTGGCAGGAAGCATAAATGTAATCATGTTGTCGACTTTGACATATTTTCTTTCCATCCTTTGTTCAATTCTTCATGCATGTCTTACGTTTTATTGGTAGATAAGAAATTTAGAAAATGGTAGAAGTGACGCATAGAAAAGAACAAAGGAGGTCAAAGAGTAGTTGGAAATTTTGAATGAGAAAAGGCATAGCTTGGTAAAATTGCAGAAACATGTGAATATATAAACTTTATTTTTAATAAAAATGAAGTGGTCGATGCTACTTTGATATGTATTCCAAAAATGATCACCTTGATAATTGGTTATAGTATTTATCAATGTGGTGTACTTCCTTTTACATATTTTGAATGCAGAGGAGGAGCAGTTTAAAGCAATTAGAGCAATTAGAGCTGGCCACAAGAGAATATTGACTTTTGGTTGGCTGCAATAATTAAATTGTTTGATTAAACCATATTCTACAGCCATTCAAAGTTTGCTCAGTCCCCCCAACTTGACTTTTGAAAATAGACAGATTCATTCATCCATAAAATGACTAAAAAGCTTAATTCAAATGTGGTCTCCAAATTTGAAATAATCAATTTAGCCTCATATTGAAGATGAACTTAATTTTGAGTTGTAAGGTTCCGAGTTGGTCTTGTATTAGGCCGAATTAATAATTCAACATACTTCTTTTATAAGTATGCATACTTTGATAGGAAAATATCATACTTTAAAACATTTTTGTTCAACTAGTATACGGGTCATTTGTCTGACGTTTTAGCTGTCTCACACTAGAATTTGTGGTAACCTTGTTGAGAAGAGTTACTATTGGGAACATAAGCATTTTTTAATAAATTCGACCCTACCAGTGACGACATTGCTCTCAGTCGATTTTTTTGTTACCATTTAAATCAAAATGTGTGTTGTAGTAAAATATGATTTTTTCCCATTGGTGTATGGAAAATAATGACACTGAGAACAATTTTACTTATAAAAATAAATAAATGAAAAAGAAATATTAATATATTATCTCTTACACTATTAATGCCACTCCTCCCCAACTTGCTTATCCATAAATAAATAAATAAAAACGAGATAGAAAGAATAAAGAAAGGGAAAGAAAAAAAAATAAAAAAATCAAGCCTTAGATATAAAGAAAACTCAATGGATGGGCTTCAGCAAATAGGTCTTCCAGTGGCAGCCATTGTTGCAGCTGCTGCTCTTACTTTCTATGCTGTTAGTTTTTCTGAGCTCAGAGAGGTACAGCCTTTTCTCTTCATTTTAGTTATTAAATTTACAAATTTTAATAGATAACTTATATGGATTTTTCAGACATAGCTCCTTAAAAAAAAAAAAAAAAAATCAAATTTGGATATTGTATTGAAAAGACAAAATAATGGTTTGATGATAATTTGTCAGAAATCATTCAGAGATTTAGAAGAGAGGGATGATGATGAAAATGGTAATGGTTTCAAGTCATCTTTGGCTAACAAATTGTGCGAGCTGCTCGGTAATTTGTCAAGGCAGGGAGCTCGGCGAACAGAGTGAGCAATTGGCTCGGTAATTTATCAAGGCAAGGAGCTCGGCTAATAAAGTAAGCGATCTGCTCGGTAATTTATCAAGGCAATTTTTTCGGCTAATAAGGTGGGTGAGCTGTTCGGTCGGCGTGAAGAAGCAATTTGCTGGGCTAATAAGGTGGGTGAGCTACTCGGTCGACGTGAAGAGGCAATTTGCTCGGCTTAAAAACCATGAAGAGAGCTCGACGATTCGGATATGTTAATTATGAATCGGCCAAGAAACTATAATCGGAGCTCGGCAATCCAGATTTCGCAGTCAGCTGCTCGGGTGAAAAACCTCGTCAGAAGTCTACAATTCAACATAGCTCGGCTGAGGAATCGCGAAGGGGGGCTCTGTGACTCGAGTTTCTCTGATCGACGGCTCGGGTGAGAAACCAGGAAGAGGGCTCGATAATCCAAAAACTTTAATTATGGTTCGGCCAAGAAGTTGTAATATAGCTCGGCAATATGAATATTTCAACCATACTTATATAGCTCAACTGATTATGCTCGGCAACCTCTGCTCGCTCTACTTGATTACCTCTGCTCGTCTAATTCTGCTAGGCTAGAGAACTCCTCTTTAAGGATGAGATTTTCCAAGTTATTGGCCAACCGAGTAGAGAACTCCTCCTCCGTTTCACCTGGAAATATTTACTAAAATTAAATAAATATAAATAAATTTTTATCATCATTGTGAAAGGAACTCTAGCTAATAGTGACGAGTATATCAACCTGGGAGATGAAAACACCAGTAACTACCAAATCACACCTAGCCGAGCTATTGACAATGCCGAGCTCGATTAACTCCGGCTCACCAATCTGACCACGCCACCTCTGGCTCACCGAGCTATTATCATGTACTACTTCATCTGCTTGTTGAAAAGCTCGTCTTTGTGCTATGAACTCATTAAATAGAATTTAACTTCTCCAAGTATGGATAGCTCGTCTTTTCTTTCACAATTGGGAATGAATGTTCATATGTTATTTTTAGCATCTTTTAAGTATAAGTACTTCAATTATCACGAGGATGATTGTAGAAAATTTTTGTTCAAGCCGAGCTTCTCAAGTGCTCGGTTTTAAAACTTTGTATGACAAGGTGACGCCCAAGTTCATTTAGAGCTCGGGTTCGATTGAGCGCAACCCATATAACCAGCTCAATATTTGACCCCATAGCCAAACGTCAACCGAGTTTATTCTACCCCCTCATTATCAAACAAACTATCAATCTGCAAATTTTATAGACTTGTTTGATAAAAGCAACCTTAGAATAACCGAGCTGTCCATCATAATTCTTTACCCGTACTATTAAACATAATAACCGAGCCGTTAGGCCAAATAACCGAACTGTTAACCAAGCCTTCCATCCGAGATGTTAAGCCCAATTGCCGAGCTGTAAGATTAAAACCCCCCATCTGGGCTGCTTAGCTAAATAACCGAGCTACTGAACCAATCCCTAATCTGAGCTGTTAAGCCCAATAGGCAAGCTGTATTTTTATTGCAACCCATGCTTGGTGTGGAGAACTTGTCTTTTATTATTTCATAATCTCGATCTTATTTTCCTGAACTGGAAACTCGCTCGATAGTGCTTGATGGACTCACATTCCGTTGAGTCCGTTTTCACACTAGTAAACAACGCTCATCAACATCCACACAATAGTAGTTGCACATTGGTAAACAACATGCCTGACACATTATGAAACATAGCTGATAACAAATTGAGGATATCTACCAAGAGAAAAAAACGAGCTATTATCAAAAGAACATCTACTTCAAAATACTTCAAAAAACGAGCTATTATGAAACATAGCTGATAACAAATTGAGAATATCACAAAATACTTCAAAAGGCCGAGCACATGAGCCCTCGAGCAGCTCGGCATCTACTAAATGATTGATATTCGTATAGTGATGTACATATAGCAACTAATAGATGAGAAGTTAAAATAATAAGCGAGTTCAAAATGAAGACGGGCCAAAAGTAATAACAATTAAAGAGAAATTGAATGCACCCCAAAATTTAATCTCCATATCAATTTTATGCTAAACAATTAAAATAAATAAAATAAAATAAAAAATCTACCGACCAAGTTTGTTGCTCTGATCATGTATGACAACATAGACTTGGGGACTAACATGAACAGCTCCAATTGGCATGCATCCACAAGATAGTGCCTGTCTAATATTCGTATCAAGGAAAATTAGTCGGGAATTTAAAGTTGATGACTAGCCTTTTCAGTTTTCACAATGCACCGTGAAGAAATTTTTACCTTAGCTACAATCACAAGATCCGGTTTGCATGATTCCATACTACTTGTCACAGCCGAACATAGTTCCGAGCCTCCCAAAGGCACATATTACCTCATCAGCAATGAAAAGGATATCATACTTTTTAACAACAGCTTGAATTTGCACATACGTCGAAAGTAATCACATCAAACACTTTTAAAATTGCAGAGTGGATTCAAGTTATATCATCATTGTGAAAGGAACTCTAGCTAATAGTGACGAGTATATCAACCTGGGAGATGAAAACGCCAGTAACTACCAAATCACACCTAGCCGAGCTACTGACAATCTTTTGCTACGTAAGCCGAGCTCGATTAACTCCGGCTCACCAATCCGACCACGCCTCCTCCGGCTCACCAAGCTATTATCATGTACTACTTCATCTGCTTGTTGAAAAGCTCGTCTTTGTGCTATGAACTCATTAAATGGAATTTAATTTTCTCCAAGGATGGATAGCTTGTCTTTTCTTTCACACTTGGGAATGAATGTTCATCTATTATTTTTAGCATTCTTTAAGTATAGCTCGTCTTTCCCATTGATCATCCTTGGTGAGAGCCCGCACTTGAGACTACGTTGCACAAGCTCGAGCTCAGCGATTGTGATGAAGTGGTCGAAGAGGGTGCTGATGACCAGGCCGTGGATGATGAGGAAGAAGGGCTTGCCCACGAGGGAGCCAATGAGGTCACTCAACCCGAGCAGGATGCCCCGGCTGGCCAAGACCCTTCTACTTAGTTGTTGTATTTATACTGTTTGGTTGTGATGATAGCCTGTGAACAATGACCTCATGTGCTCGGCCTTTTGACATATTTTGTAGTAACATTGCTCTCCATCTATATCGTATTTGAACTCTCATTTTCACCAAGTATCAGTGTCCCGTCTTCATATTGAACTCGCTTATTATTTGAACTTCACATCTATTTTATTAGTTGCTATATGTACATCACCATACGAATATCAATCATTTTAGTAGATGCCGAGCTGCTCGAGGGCTCATGTGCTCGGCCTTTTGAAGTATTTTGTGATATTTTTGTTCTTTTGATAATAGCTCCTTTTTTTGTCTTCGTACTAATAGAATGAATTCTCAAGTATGGTCATAAATCCAATGTTTGCTATACACAAGTAGCTCGGCTGTCGTTACATCCGAAAGATCACAGCTTAATAAAATGATATTAACATAACTCATTTGGTGTCGTTACATCCGAAAGATCACGGCTTAAGATAGAAAGAATGAAGAAAGGGAAAAAGAAAAATCAAGCGTTAGATTTTAAGAAAACTCCATGTTGATGAGCTCGGTCGCAGTCTACCCTCGTAATGACCTAAGCCCGAGCTCTTGATGAGCTCGGCTACCATTTGGTGCCGAGATGTAATGGAACCGAGCTCATTAAGGTACCATTCGGTGACAATATGTCGTGGAACCAAGCTCTTAAGGAGCTCAGGTACCATTCAATGACAATAAGACCGAGCTGGTATAAGCTTGGCTGAGTTTCAAAGGGTATAATGGGTCTTAAGGGCGACGAGCTCATAACGTTCATGAGTAACCCAACCATTTATACTTAGCGATATTTTAGTTCTATTGCAAGTAGAGTTATGGTGTATAAACGAGCCATCGATACTTAACACCATTGCACATAACTGTGAGTAGCCGAGCTACTTATGCATTGCAAATATGGGGTTCGCAATGAGACGAGCTACTTGTACTTGGCAAGAATTTGAATTCAATAAACACTAGTTCAAAATATGTAGCACCAAAGATGAACATCCAAAGTGCAAAGTCATAACACAACACAGTTAGGTTGAGAATTACGATGAGAGCTCGGCGACTGATATCTCAAACAAGTCTATCTAGTTCAACGACCAATAGCTCATTTGATAATTGGTGGGGGGGAGGGGCTAGATGATATGACACATAGTAATGAGCTCGGTGAACCGGAGAGGATCTGCTCAGTTTAGGAAGCTGGAGCTAGGTTCGGAGTCAGTAGCATTAATAGCTCGGCTTCCCCAATAGGATTATTGAGGGTTTTGCCTCATGTTGACAGCTCGGCTCTTAGTGGCTCGACTTTGAGGTGTATTGGCAGCTCGGCTTTTTAGGTTGAATGTGTTTCTTAGCCATAGTACAGTTGAAGAATTGCAATAGGAGCTCAGTCATCTGGATAATAGCTCACTAATTCGAACAAGACACCATGTGAGTTGTTAGAATTTTAGGTAGGCAAACACGAAAGTTTCAAAATTTAGCCTACAAGTGAATTGTTGGAGTAGTATACCCAGCGTTCCAATCAGATTGGACGTATTCTACTTGTAAATACAATCTATTGGAATTATATTAAATAATAAGGCATTACTTTATTTTAAGAGTAAGCATTTATCATATATTTGCACTTAAGATAAAATCCCTAGATCACTTATAACTATAAGATATGGTTGCGCATAGAGATGGTGATCATGGAACATATCTTGAAAGCTGTGATCTTAAATACAGTTCCAAGTCGTTGGATATTTTGAGATGGGATATCAAATAAATCCGGAAAAGACTTGCACATAGTATGTATGCTTATTGGATAAGAATGTTGCATTCCATCAACATTAGCGTGGGACGCAAATACATATATGTGGGTGCTTGTTAGAGAACAAGTTCACTGAACATGACCGTATGAAAATTCTTAATGAAAGTTTATCATGTCGAATAAGAATTTTCATGTTACAATAGTACATGATTAATCCTTAGACTTGAGGCACGATGGTAACTTTGTGCATATTATATTTTACTTTGATTTATCCTTTTGATTGCTAGCACAATTGTATAAAGGGATATTTTGGGTATTATATTAATATGTATGGAAGTTTGTCAGTGGCCAACAAAGGATTCGACACTTATGAAGATAAGTGAATTTCCTATGTGTTTCATAGTTAGTAATTCAAAGTCCTTGGCCAAGGCGGGATGAATAGAGATTCATAAACGAATTACTAAACTTGAAATGGAATCATAGTTATTAAATCAATTTGGGTTTCGACAAAATCATACCCAAAGATTTAATCGGGGAATTGGATGTCGAAAGGATTTTACATGTATGAACTTGTAATCGAAATAGGTTTACTCGCTATTCACTTAATACTAGATTCATGCTACTTGCTAGATGTTCCCATGATATGTGGGTTCTTGAATTAAAGAGTTAATTCAAGAATAAGAGTTAATATGAATAACTCAAATTACAAAGAGTTGTAAACCCACTACTAGTATTAATTGTGAACCTAAAAGGTCACACCAATTTTTGAATGAAGGTAAAATTCAAATAGTATTTCTAAAGAGTTAGAATTAATTGACAAATCTAATTTGATTAGATATCAATTAAAGGAATATATTAAATTAACCAATTAGATTGATTAAATGAATTTTGGATATTAATTTAGTAATTAATAGAATTACTAATTAATAGTTGGAATTTAAAATTGGATTTTAAATTTCAAATCCAAATAATAATAAGAATATTAAATAAGGAAATGGAAGAATAGATTAAAATAATAAAGTCTTGAAAAATGTTTTCAAGAATTATTATTTTATTATTTATCTTTAATATGATTGAAGATTAAAATAATAAGAATAAATTAATTATGGTGGTTAAGAGTTGTTAACTAATCCACATAATTAATCTTATTTTTATTAATACAATAATAATGATTGATGGTGGTTATAAACCAATCATATTATTAATTAAAAGTCAATATTTGGTATGATTATTTAAATAAAATCTGATTTTATTTAAAAATAAAATATATCAAATATTGATGCTAAAATGTTTAGTATAAATAGGTGCAAAATGTTTGCATATTAATTGCTAAGTTTTGAGCAAAATTCTTCCAAGAGAAATAATCATTCAAAGAGTTGAGTGATAATACAAGAAATTGTTCTTGAAAAATTTCCTTATAAATATATATATTCTATACTTCTTGAAAAACCGAGTAGTTTCTACTAGCGAAGGAATTATTGTCGGAACCGGACTTCAAAAGGTGGATACGATTAGAGGGAAGACATTTGGATTCCTAAAGTGAGTAACCACAAGAAGTGATCGTTTCCAAACCGGGAATTGATTTCCTCATACATCGTCGGTTTTGAAGGAGTTCAAGAACAAAGGTAATTTTTATAAATTACATATCAAATCAAAATTAGTAAAAGTTACTAGATTTTAAATGATGCTTATTCGTAATATCGTTATACTTATATACGGAATAAGTATTTATAAGATAAATACTTATAAAAATTTTAAATTCCGCTGTAAACTCTGTTCCGTACAGTATATCGAACCCAACATGAATATACATTAGTAGACTAAGGCAACATGCAAAATTCCACTAGATGAAATTAATCACAAAATTTTTCATACAATCCAAAACATCTAGTGAACTACGAAAAATAAATCGGGAGTCCGAACGAGATACCTATATCAAAGCAGTCAAACTATTAAAAAACAAATAACAGTAGGAGCTCGGCAGTTTGGAATTTAGGAGTTAAAAAACAAAGAACGAGATACCTATCCAAAACATCTAGAAGACAAATGACTGCTTGTTCTCTCTTTTTGTTGCCACACCAATAGCCTATTGCTCCAAGAAAAAAAAAAAATATAAACAATATATACGAATTAACATAATTAAAACTCGGTTGATGAATTTTGGATAGGAGCTCGGCAATTGGGATATTTTAACAGTAGGAGCTCGACGGTTTGGGTTCTTAATCAAAGCCCGATTGAAGTATTTTTTATAAGAGCTCGGTGATTGAATCCATTAAACGTTTCTCGGACAAAGAATCGATGCAAATAGCTCGATTTTTTGTGCTCAATTGCTCATACAAAGTAGGACCGAGCAACTCGGACAAAGCAAAGCGGGCAGATTGGTAGTCAAGGCAATGGAAGCAATAATTGGAAATCCACATTCTGCTGATTTTGAGCTCGGACAAATCGGTGTATAGTAGCGGTTGTATTCATTATCAAACGAGTCTAGCAACAAGACCAAGAGCTCGGTATTAGCTATAGCTCGGTTAGTCGAGGGTGAACTTTTAGGAGCTCGCCATTAGAAACAGCTCGGCTGATGGCTAACTCGGGGAAGGTTAAGAGCTCGTCATTGGCGATGGTTCGATTCATGGCAGAATGAAGATTGTTAGGAACTCGTCAAGGAGTAACTCACCTAGTGGGGGAGCTAATTCGGCATAACATGAGCTTCGGAGTATCACAACTCAGTTTGAGAACCAAAGCTAATATGATACATAAAACCAGCTTGGCTCAGGTGAGGTATCAACAGTTTGGCACTGTAGATGTCGCCATTACAGCTCGGCAATTCGGATTAGCGGTTAGAAAATAGCACCAAGAGCTCGGCATTTGGATATCTCAATACAGCTTGGCAATTCCCTTTTGTTATTTTCAAATGTTGCTCGGATAGAATATCATGAGGGGGTTCGGCAATTGCATTTTATTATCAAACAAGACTATTCGGTTTAAATAACAATAGCTCGTTTGATAATAGGGAGCAAGATGAAATAGCACAATGAAAGTAGCTCGGTGAACCAGATAAATGAAAGGCTTAAAACGCGGCCTTCGGGGTTAATTAGAAGAGAAATTGAATGCTCCCCAAATGTAATAATAAAACAACATACTTGTAGATCTTGTGTTTCCAATGCAATCGGTGCAAGACACAGGATGCCCGGAAAGAAAAAGTGTGCGGTAATAGGAAAGAAAAAAGATGAATTGTTTCCTTTTCTTTTGCTATCCTCTCTTCATTCTTCCTTCGCTATTCTCAACATTGGAAATAGTTTTTCTGTAATTGAATACAATGTCTAACGAAATGAATCTAATATCTAATTCCACTTTAAGGATAAGATTTTCCAAAGTTATATCATCATTGTGAAAAGGAACTGTAACTAATAGTGTCGAGTATATCAACCTGGGAGATGAAAACGCGTAACTACCAAATCACACCTAGCCGAGCTACTGACAATCTTTTGCTACGTAAGCCAAGCTGTCACCGAACAGTTTCCAAGCTCGATTAACTCCGGCCCACCAATCCGACCACGTCTCCTCCGGCTCACCGACCTATTATCATGTACTTTTTCATCTGCTTGTTGAAAAGCTCGTCTTTGTGCTATGAACTCATTAAATGGAATATAATTTTCTCCAAGTATGGATACCTCGTCTTTTCTTTCACACTTGGGAATGAATGTTCATCTATTACTTTTAGCATCTTTTAAGTAGTTCAATTATCACAAGGATGATTGTAGAACATTTTTGTTAAGTCGAGCTTCTCAAGTGCTCGGTTTTAAACCTTTGTATGACGAGGTGAGGCCCGAGTTCATTTAGAACTCGGGTTCGATTGAGCGCAACCCGTATAACCAGCTCAATATTTGACCCATTAACGTCACCGAGTTTATTCTAGCCCTCCTATTATCAAACAAATTATCATTCTGCAAATTTTATGGACTTGTTTGATAATAGCAGCCTTAGAATAACCGAGCTGTCCATCTTAATTCTTCATTACCCGAGGTCCCGAACTATTAAACATAATAACCGAGCCGTTAGGCCAAATAACCGAACTGTTAACCAAGCCTTCCATCCGAGCTGCTAAGCCCAATAGCCGAGTTGTAAGATTAAACCCTTCATCCGGGCGCTTAGCTAAATAACCGAGCTACTGAACCAATCCCTAATCCGATCTGTTAAGCCCAATAGCCAAGCTGTATTTTTAAAGGCATGCTTTGAAAGTGGTATCTATCATTTCACCTACCTGTAGGAGCTCGACATTAGAAACAGCTCGGCTGATGGCTAAGTCGGGGAAGGTTAAGAGCTCGTCATTGGCGATGGTTCGTTTCATGGCAGAATGAAGATTGTTAGGAACTCGTCGGGGGAGTAGCTCACCTAGGGGGGGAGCTAACTCGGCATAACATGAGCTTCGGAGAATCACAGCTCGGTTTGAGAACCAGAGCTAATATGATACATAAAACCAGCTTGACTCAGGTGAGGTATCAATAGCTCGGCACTTTAGATGTGGCCAATACAGCTCGACAATTCGGATTACCGGTTAGAAAATTGCACCAAGAGCTCGGCATTTGGATATCTCAAATTGCTTCTTCACGCCGACCGAACAGCTCACCTACCTTATTAGCCGAGAAAATTGCCTCTTCCCGTCGACCGAGCAGCTCACCCACCTTATTAGCCTAGAAAATTGCTTCTTCACGCCGACCGAACAGCTCGCCCACCTCATTAGCTGAGAAAATTGCCTTGATAAATTACCGAGCAGACCGCTTACTTTATTAGCCGAGCTCTTTGCCTTGATAAATTACCGAGCCAATTGCTCACCTGCCTTGATAAATTACCGAGCAGCTCGCAAAATTTGTTAACCGAGGAGATCGCTTACTTTGTTAGTCGAGCTCCTTGCCTCGCTAAATTTACCGATCAACTCGCCCGATTTGTTAGCGAGCTCGTTACCGTAATAAATCACCAAGTCGATCGCTCACTTTGTTAGCCGAGCTCTATTCACAGTGACTTAACCAAGCTATGATTCCAAATATCCAGATTTTGGAAGTTCAATCGCAATTCCTCCGCCGAACTGTTATTGTAAAGGCCGAACTGCCGAGCTCCCATCGAAGTTCCTTACCCAAAATTGACGAGACCCGTTAGTAGTATGTTTATATTTAAAAGTATAATATAATTTTCTTTAATTTAGTTTAACAAAAAGTAGTGTATTTTATTGAATAATGAAATATAGTATTTAATATTATTATCTGAACTCTATGATGAATAAAATTAAAAAAAAAAAATTGGGTTGAAAACCAAAAAATAAAATTAATATTTTTTTAGTGAAAATGTAAATGCTAAAAAAATTTAGTCTTTGATTTTGTTATTTAATGATATCTTTATTGTGCTTCAAATAATGATCACTATTATTGTCTTCATAATATAGTTTTCTAATGTCATCCTTTTACATCATACTCTTTGAAAAATAACTCAAATTTGCTATAACTATAATTTATAATGATTATTTTTTATTTGTTGTCTATTGGAAGCTAACAAACGATGTCTAAATAATTCGTTCTCAGTTATTTTGATTACTGTGGTTGCAAATGTAATTATATTTGCAAGTATAATATTTCATAATACTTAGATATATATAGTTATTCCCTAGTCATATTGAATAAGAGATACATAAATATTTGAATATGTCTTTAATTCAAATCGTAATTGGGTAAATTGCACCAAACCCCCTGTGTTATACGAAATGTGCGCGTTACTACCATGTGTTTTAAAAACTGCACCAGACCCCCCCTTATGTTTATGTACGTGTTGCACACGCTCCCGTTTTTAAATTTCCCCATTAACAGCGTTAGTTTTTTATCCAAAGCCCCGTTATACCCTCTGAATATTATATATATATATTTATGATAAATTGAATTTATCGCGATATATTCAATATATCACGAGAAATTAAATAAAAAAAAAATCTGTCTTTGAGATTCGAACCTAAGACCTCTTGGAAGCAATGCAAGTTGTAGTAAAGTTTAATATACATCACATTACATATGATAAATGAAATTAAATTTAGAAGAGAATATAAATTATATAAATTATAATAATATTTAATGTATTTAATGTATTTATAAACAGAAAATTATAATGTATTTAATGTATTTATAAAATTATAATTATATTATAACAAACAGAAAATAATTAAAATAAAATTATAAATAAATATAAAAAATATAATTATATTATAATAATATTTAATGTATTTATTTTATATTATTTTTATATATTCTTATATTTTATTATTTATTTAAATTTATATTAAGTTATTATTAAACAAACAGAATATAATCGACCTAAAACTATAAATAAATATAAAAAATTATAATTATATTATAATAGTATTTAATGTATTAATTTTCGAATTATTTTATAATAAAATTAATTTTTTAATAAATATGTTTTAGAAATTAAAATTATTTATTTACATTAGAAATATTTACTAAAAAATTATAATTTATTTTCAAATTTTTTATTCATATTGTATGTAAGAGAAAACCATAATATAATTATTTGATGAATAATATTTTTTATTTTCTTATATGAATTTAATACTTATATTTACTTAATTTATTATTTCATAATAGGCTACTTTATTTATTATTTATTTTGCTTTATCATTGTTTTAATTTATTTTATAATTATTATTTTTATGTTACTTTAATTAGTTTATTTTAATTTTATTTATTTTTTAATTCAATTTTTGTATTAGATTTTCATTTAAAATTTATTTATTTAATTTATTTTGATAACTAAAATGTAAATTTATTAAATTTTTAATTTCACGCTATTATATTATATTTTGTCTTACTTTATTTTAATTTAATTTTTTGATTATTTTATGTTAATTTAATTTTTTAGAAGTTATTATTAGTATTAATTATTTAATTTATAGCTAATTGGCCTATTATACTGTTATTTTATTTTATTTATTCTAAAATATTTAATTCATTTACGTATGATGTATAAATATATTTATGTTCATTGAATTTTACATCCATTCATATGGCCCAGTGGTTGAGTGGGTGTGCCTTTTCCTCCCACCCAGGTTCGAATCTTGGTACCTACATTTATATATTTTAGATTTTGCAACATTCAAGAGGGCATAAATGTAAATTATTAATTCTGTAAAATAAAAAAATTGAATAATATTCGCATCTGGAGAAAGTGTCTTTCACGCGCCGTTATATTGGACGGTATGGGGGAAGCGTGCAACACGTACTTAAACATAAGGGGGTCTGGTGCAGTTTTTAAAACACAGGGTAGTAACGCGCACATTTCGTATAACACAGGGGGGTTTGGTGCAATTTACCCAGTCGTAATTAACTAATTATTTTAAAAAAGAAAATTTACTTGGAAATCATAAGAATAATAACATCTTTATTGATTAAAGCTACCCATCTATTTATATATCTTTTTCGACATAAATTATTGTTGCATCTCCTAACATTGTCATACATCCATTATTTTCATTCACGAATTTTTTCAAGACTATCCTAAATGTGAATAATTACTAATTCCAGTTTAAATGAATTATGTAATGATGATTCTTTCATATTTTTTTTTTTATCTTAACATTATTTTTATATCTTCGTCAACATTTCATCCCTACTTTTGCTTAAAATAATTATCATTAATATTGTCATCAAATATAGTTTTCTAATGTCATCATTTTGCATCATACTCTTTGAAAAATAATTCGAATTTGCTATAACTATAATTTATAATGATTATTTTTTTATTGTAGATTGGAAGCTAAAACATTATGTTTGAATAATTCGTTCTCAATTATTTTGATTATAGTGGTTGCAAGCCATATTTGCAAGTATAACATTTCCTAATACCTAGATATATATAATTTTTCTCTAGTCATAATGACATAAGAGACACATAAATATTTAAAAATGTCTTTAAAGTCATAATTATTTTTTAAAAAAGTCATAATGACATAAGAGACACATAAATATTTAAAAATGTCTTTAAAGTCATAATTATTTTTTAAAAAAATTACATGAAAAAGCTTAGGAATAATAACATCTTTATTGATTAAAGATATTCATCTATCTACATATCTTGTCCAACATAAATTATTGTTGCATCTCCTAAAATTGTCATACATGCATTATCTCCGTTCCCAGATTTTCAAGACTATCCTAAATGTGAAAATTTAATGAGTCTAGTTTTAATGAATGATTCATATTTAAAGTAAATTCACTATTTATTTTTATTTAATTAATTTTAATTGTAACTATTTTCTAATGAGTACACGTATTATATTTTTCGACATAAATTATTGTTGCATCTCCTAACATTGTCATACATCCATTATCTTCATTCACGAATTTTTTCAAGACTATCCTAAATGTGAATAATTACTAATTCCAGTTTAAATGAATTATGTAATGATGATTCTTTCATATTTTTTTTTTATCTTAACATTATTTTTATATCTTCGTCAACATTTCATCCCTACTTTTGCTTAAAATAATTATCATTAATATTGTCATCAAATATAGTTTTGTAATGTCATCATTTTGCATCATACTCTTTGAAAAATAATTCGAATTTGTTATAACTATAATTTATAATGATCATTTTTTTTTATTGTAGATTGGAAGCTAAAACATTATGTTTGAATAATTCGTTCTCAATTATTTTGATTATAATGGTTGCAATTAGCCATATTTGCAAGTATAACGTTTCATAATACCTAGATATATATAATTTTTCTCTAGTCATAATGACATAAGAGACACATAAATAATTAAAAATGTCTTTAAAGTAATAATTATTTTAAAAAAAAAAATTACATGAAAAAGCTTAGGAATATTAACATCTTTATTGATTAAAAATATTCATCTATCTATATATCTTGTCCAACATAAATTATTGTTGCATCTCCTAAAATTGTCATACATGCATTATCTTCGTTCCAAGATTTTCAAGACTATCCTAAATGTGAAAATTTAATGAGTCTAGTTTTAATGAATGATTCATATTTAAAGTAAATTCACTATTTATTTTTATTTAATTAATTTTAATTGTA
>CACSLK010011299.1:3987518-4000083 GCA_902706635.1 Striga hermonthica | reverse complement strand
ATACTATTAAGAGGTAAACATAAATCATATTATGCATATTGTTTTAGTGAATAATTTAAACAAATATATATGTTAAGATCATATCTTTTTTACTTAACAAATAACTTTTTTTCATAGAAAGTTGACATTTTGTATGTTGAATAATTATATTTGATTCAATCATTTTTAACATATGCATGTTCACTAAATTATTCCTGTTTAATTGTTTTAATACTATAATAAAAAAATTTGTATGGTAAATAATATAATATTTAGAAATTAAAGATGATACTTTTAGTGGTGCATTATATAATTCACACTTATGAAATATCATATATTTTATTTAAGAAATCTTAAAATAATTTTTCTCTTACATTTTAAAATGCCTTTAAAATAACCAAATCGAAACCTAACATAATATGTAGATTAATTCAGAATAATATAATTAAGAATAAATTATTATTTAAAATATATTAATTTGTGTAGGTAATGTTTTGTATGTGTAAGAACTTAAAGATATAATTAAGAATTAAAAGTAAAATATAATAATTAAAAGTTGTAACTTCCTAGCATGAATAAGAAAATTACATTAATAACCTTAACACTTATCTTTTTATGAGGATATTCTTGGCAATTCAAAAGTTTCAAGAAACAACTCACACTTTTAAGGGAGTTATTATATTATTATTATTATTACTAGGAAGATGCACATGCTACGCACGTGATATTAATTTTATTACTCAAAATTATTTTTATTATATATTTAATTTAATAGCACAATATAATTTTCTTTTCATTATTTAACAAAAAATTGTGTATTTTATGATAAAATATAAAATTTAATAACAGAACTCTATGACAAATAAAATTAAATAAAAAATATTGGTTAGAAAATTTAAAATACAATTAATATTTTTTTTTTGAAATTTGAAATGCTGAAGAAATCTATGTCGTCCTTGATTTTGTTATTTAGTGATATCACCTTATGCTTAAAATAATGAACATTATTATTGTAAAAATAATATCTTTTTTAATGCCTTCCTTTTGCGTCTTACTATTTGAATAATAACTCAAATTTACTATAACTATAATTTGTAATTATCATTTACTTATTGTTGATTGGAAGCTGACACTGTGGTTGAATGTTTCGTTCTCTATTATTTTGATTATAACGGTTGCAAATTCAATTATATTTGCACGTGTAATATATCGTAATATTTAGATATATATTTTCTCTCTGTGTATAATGATAAAAGAGATATAAATATTTGAAAATATCTTTAATGTTGTAAATATTTAAAAAGCAATTACTTGAAATTAGGAACAATAAGATCCTTGATTGATTAAAGGTTCCCATCTAATACAGGTCTCGCACCCCGACCGGCTGGAAATCACCCTAAGCTCGTTCTCCTCGCCGGTTGAACGCGGAACCTGCACGAAACTCCCACACCGGAGGTGTTTTCCGGTGAAGAGCCTTCAACGCTCAAGTCAGATCTTGAGAGAGAAAGTATATCAGTTAATATATGAGAGTATGAGAGATTGTGTGGAAAGTGAGGATTCTCGCCCCTATTTATAAGGGCGAGTTACCTGTTTTACACGTGCGAGTAGGGCGAGTTCGGCCAACTGTCCTCTGTTCGTCCGTACAACCGCGCGCCTCCACTATCCTTGGTGTCAGGAAATGCGTCTCATTTGTCAGAGAATGTCAGAGTTTGTTACAGCTGTTGACCACTCATAGCCTGCCGCGTGTCCTCCTCTCCACATGCTGGAGATTTCCTCGTGCGCTTCCAATATTCGACCATTTCCATGCGACCGCGCACTATCCGACCATCCTCCTTCTACCAACTCCTCGAGTAACTCGCCTCTGTCGACCACTTCTGATCTCGTTACCCTCTGCTATCTGCTCTCTGTCCTTCCTTGCAGGTGTCTAGTCATGCTCGACCATATTATTCGGTCCGTTCTTATTTAGATAATCCGACGAACCGGCCTATTTTTTTCGGTTAGCCCTGCGAACCGGTCCAGTATATAATATCCCATATCACCATCTATCTATATATAATGTTGTAACATTGGTTAATTGAAGATGCTTATCTATATTTGTTGTCCAAAATAAATTATTGTTACATCTCCTAACACTGTCATACATGCATTATCATTTTCGTTCATGGATTTTCAAGACTATCTAAAAAGTGAAAAAAATAATAATTCTATTTTAAATAAATTGTAAAATCATGATTCTTTCATATTTTACTTTTATCTTAACATTATTTTATATATTTATCAATATTTTTACAAGGTTTATGTTTCCTAGTTTTAAGAAGTGATTTGAAAAATTAAATTTATCTATGATTTATAATAAGATAGTCTATTGAAATAAATTTAAAGTAAATGTAATATATATTTTTATTTAATTAATTATAATTATTATAACTATATATTTTCTAACAAGTACACATATTTTGAAATTCAAGATTTTAAAATTGAGTATTACTTATTTTATTTTACTTTTATAATTACTATATATTGATTTCTATTACAATTAAAGTAAATAGTAGATTAATTTATGTAACACATATTACCATAAAAGAACATTTATACTGTACATAATACTAACAAATAAAGTTAAATTGTATCATGCATATTGTTGTATACAAATTATTCTTTTTTACCGAGTACCGAATCGAATGATTCGTTCCCCAGGTCGATCTCTCGAGGAAGGCTGTTCGGAATTTAACTTTGATATTGATAGCACACAAAATAAAAAGAAATCCTAAACACTCTAATCCAATAGGAGGAATGAGCAATTAGCAACTAATAAATAATGAAAGCAATAATTTACCTAAGAATAAAAATGAAACGAAGATGGAGAAACTAGTAGTCGGGGATAATTAATTCAAGTTCTTAGCACAACAGAGCAATTGATCATTCGGTTCGGAATTGACACTCTCGCCTAAACATCTAGCGGTTCGCTCCCAATAACTCTTCGTAACAAGGGATTGAACATAGACGAGCAAGTTCGAGCACACAACACAAGTCAATTATCCAATCCCAATAACTTTTCGTAACAAGGTATGAGACACCGACAAGCATGTATTTCAATCCAAACCCGTAGATGATTTAGTTACAAAATTATCTATCTCAAGTAAGCCTAGGTCTACGACTTCTCCCCTTTCGGTTCAAAAAGTCGCTAATTTAACTAGAAGGTGTTTAAAATGTATTCAGTGAATACGTTTTAAAATTTTAATACATGTAAAACGTATTCTCTAAATACGTTTTATAGTTAAATATATTAACTAGACTTGACGTTTTGGACTGCCTCGATCTCCTTCCATACCTGGATAGAGATGGATGCAGCCGCTGTCAACACACTTTTGACATCTGGCCACCAGGGCTCATGGCAGATCCAGCACTCCTTATGCGCATCAGAGACACACTTAACTCGATCCATTACTAGGTTTCACACATTCCGAGAGGGGAACCGCCCCGCTGATTTTCTTGCTAGCACCGGTGCTTCTATACTTCAGAGTCGCACCCTTCATCCTGAGAACATCCCCCTCCAACTTCGGACCCTCATTCGGATGGACCAGCTAGAGTACCCATCCTTCATATTCGGACAGTCGCCACCACCTGACTCTAACTAGACTTGACGTTTTGGATTTTACACCTGGCCACCTTGACCAAGCCGACCTTCCATGAGGTCCCGCCTTTGGATCCACATCGGATATTTTGTGACCTTTGTACTTTTTGATTTTTATGTTTTGATGATGTTTTTTGTACTTTCGACTCTAATGTAGACTCTTGACTTTTTAGCCCTTACAGGGCCATTATATTCACAAGTCGGATGTGTAGCCTCAACTCCCATCCCAGGTGCATTTAAAAAAAAAAAAGTAATATTTCTTTTTCACTTGTTACTTGTGCACAGCAAATATTAGATTTAGGACCGTACTTATGCATTCATCCTGTTAGTGTGAAAATGCAAAATGAGTTATCCATACTTGGAGAAAATAAAATTCCATTAAATGAGTCCATAATATAATATTATAATATATAGCATAAAGACACCTTTTCACCAAGCAGTACTAGGGTTAAGAAATCTGGGCAATTCGAAAATGTTGCTCGGATAAGACGCCATAAGGGGGCTCCTCAATTTTGGGTAAGGAACTGCGATGGGAGCTCGGCAGTGCGGTGGAGGAATTGCGATTGAACTTCGAAAATCTGGATATTTGAAATCATAGCTCGGTTAAGTCACTGTGAATAGAGCTCGGCTAACAAAGTGAGCGATCGGCTCGGTGATTTATTAAGGTAACGAGCTCGCTAACAAATTGTGCGAGCTGCTCGGTAATTTATCAAGGCAGGGAGCTGAGAGCTCGGCCAACAGAGTGAGCAATTGGCTCGGTAATTTATCAAGGCAAGGAGCTCGGCTAATAAAGTAAGCGATCTGCTTGGTAATTTATCAAGGCAATTTTCTCGGCTAATAAGGTGGGTGAGCTGTTCGGTCGGCGTGAAGAAGCAATTTGCTCGGCTAATAAGGTGGGTGAGCTACTCGGTCGACGTGAAGAGGCAATTTGCTCGGCTTAAAAACCATGAAGAGAGCTCGACGATTCGGATATGTTAATTACGAATCGGCCAAGAAACTATAATCGGAGCTCGGCAATCCAGATTTCGCAGTCAGCTGCTCGGCTGAGAAACCTCGTCAGAAGTCTACAATTCAACATAGCTCGGCTGAGGAATCGGGAAGGGGGCTCTGTGACTCGAGTCTCTCGGATCAACGGCTCGGGTGAGAAACCAGGAAGAGGGCTCGATAATCCAAAAACTTTAATTATGGTTCGGCCAAGAAGTTGTAATATAGCTCGGCAATATGAATATTTCAACCATACTTATATAGCTCAACTGATTATGCTCGGCTACCTCTGCTCGCTCTACTTGATTACCTCTGCTCGTCTAATTCTGCTAGGCTAGAGAACTCCTCTTTAAGGATGAGATTTTCCACGTTATTGGCCAACCGGGTAGAACACTCTCCGTTTCACCTGGAAATATTTACTAAAATTAAATAAACATAAAATGAAATTTTTATCATCATTGTGAAAGGAACTCTAGCTAATAGTGAAGAGTATATCAACCTGGGAGATGAAAACGCCAGTAACTACCAAATCACACCTAGCCGAGCTATTGACAATCTTTTGCTACGTAAGCCTGGGAGATGAAAACGCCAGTAAGCTTGTCTTTTCTTTCACACTTGGGAATGAATGTTCATCTATTATTTTTAGCATTTTTTAAGTATAGCTCGTCTTTCCCATTGATCATCCTTGGTGAGAGCCCGCACTTGAGACTATGTTGCACAAGCTCGAGCTCAGCGATTGTGATGAAGTGGTCGAAGAGGGTGCTGATGACCACGCCGTGGATGATGAGGAAGAAGCCGGGGTTGCCCACGAGGGAGCCAATGAGGTCGCTCAACCCGAGCGGGATGCCCCGGCTGGCCAAGACCCTTCTACTTAGTTGTTGTATTTATACTGTTTGGTTGTGATGATAGCCTGTGAACAATGACCTCATGTGCTCGGCCTTTTGACATATTTTGTAGTAACATTGCTCTCCATCTATATCGTATTTGAACTCTCATTTTCACCAAGTATCAGTGTCCCGTCTTCATATTGAACTCGCTTATTATTTGAACTTCACATCTATTTTATTAGTTGCTATATGTACATCACCTTACGAATATGATTCATTTTAGTAGATGCCGAGCTGCTCGAGGGCTCATGTGCTCGGCCTTTTGAAGTATTTTGTGATATTTTTGTTCTTTTGATAATAGCTCGTTTTTTTCTCTTCGTACTAATAGAACGAATTCTCAAGTATGGTCATAAATCCAATGTTTGCTATACACAAGTAGCTCGGCTGTCGTTACATCCGAAAGATCACAGCTTAATAAAATGATATTAACATAACTCATTTGGTGTCGTTACATCCGAAAGATCACGGCTTAAGATAGAAAGAATGAAGAAAGGGAAAAAGAAAAATCAAGCGTTAGATTTTAAGAAAACTCCATGTTGATGAGCTCGGTCGCAGTCTACCCTCGTAATGACCTAAGCCCGAGCTCTTGATGAGCTCGGGTACCATTTGGTGCCGAGATGTAATGGAACCGAGCTCATTAAGGTACCATTCGGTGACAATATGTCGTGGAACCAAGCTCTTAAGGAGCTCAGGTACCATTCGGTGACAATAAGACCGAGCTGGTATAAGCTTGACTGAGTTACAAAGGGTATAATGGGTCTTAAGGGCGACGAGCTCATAACGTTCATGAGTAACCCAACCATTTATACTTAGCGATATTTTAGTTCTATTGCAAGTAGAGTTATGGTGTATAAACGAGCCATCGATACTTAACACCATTGCACATAACTTCGAGTAGCCGAGCTACTTATGCATTGCAAATATGGGGTTCGCAACGAGACGAGCTACTTGTAATGAGCTCGGTGAACCGGAGAGGATATGCTCGGTTTAGGCAGCTGGAGCTAGGTCCAGAGTCCAGTAGCATTAATAGCTCGGCTTCCACAATAGGATTATTGAGGGTTCGGCCTCATGTTAACAACTCGGCTGTTAGTGGCTCGGCTTTTAGGTTAAATGTGTTTCTTAGCCATAGTACAGTTGAAGAATTGCAAATTGCAATAGGAGCTCGGTCATCTGGATGATATGAGAGCATCAATAAAGAACAAAAACCGTAAAATCCTTGTCGTCAAAAGTCCTCTTACTTGTCCGTCGTCTTCAACTGAAAAACCACGTTGCTGCTTGAATATTATAGAAGACAAATGACTGTTTGTTCTCTCTTTTTGTTGCCGCACCAATAGCCTATTGCTCCAGGAAAAAAATATAAACAATATATACGAATTAACATGGGTAACATGTCAATTTCGGTTTAGAGATCATAACAGGAGCTCGGCAATTTGGAATTTAGGAGCTCGGCGATTTGGATTCTTAATAAAAACTCTGTTGATGAATTTTGGATAGGAGCTCGGCAATTGGGATATTTTAACAGTAGGAGCTCGACGGTTTGGGTTCTTAATCAAAGCCCGATTGAAGTATTTTTTATAAGAGCTCGGTGATTGAATCCATTAAATGTTGCTCGGACAAAGAATCGAGGCAAATAGCTCGATTTTTTGTGCTCAATTGCTCAGACAAAGTAGGACCGAGCAGCTCGGACAAAGCAAAGCGGGCAGATTGGTAGTCAAGGCAACGGCAGCAATAATTGGAAATCCACCTTCTGTTGATTTTGAGCTCGGACAAATCGGAGTATTGTAGCGGCTCGACCTATTGGGTCGGTATTCATTACCATACGAGTCTATTGAAGCTTTGATAGCAACACGTTTGATAATGAGGGGCCAGATAGAAAATGATACAGCACATTGAAATAACTCGTTGGACAGACCAGAAGTGGGCCCGAGGTGGCTAGAAGGAATGAGTTAGAAGTAGTTCGATCTAGCAACAAGACCAAAAGCTCGGTATTAGCTATAGCTCGGTTAATCGAGGGTGAACTATTAGGAGCTCGCCATTAGAAACAGCTCGACTGATGGCTAACTCGGGGAAGGTTAAGAGCTCGTCATTGGCGATGGTTCGGTACATGGCAGAAAGAAGATTAGGGAGAGCTCATTCGGCATAACATGAGCTTTGGAGAATCACAGCTCGGTTTGAGAACCAGAGCTAATATGATACATAAAACCAGCTTAGCTCAGGTGAGGTATCAACAGCTCGGCACTTTAGATGTCGTCAATACAGCTCGGAAATTCGGATTACTGGTTAGAAAATCGCACCAAGAGCTCTTGTGAGCTCGCGTTATGGACGTTGTTACGCAATGGGACATGAAGTGCAAATGAGTCATGTTAATAACATTTTATAAAACCGTGATCTTTCGGATGTAATGGCAACCGAGCTACATGTGTATAGCAAACATTGGATATATGACCATACTTGAGCATTCATTCTATTAGAAGAAAGAGAAAAAAACGAGCTATTATCAAAAGCAACATTACCCCAAAAGTAATAACAGTTAAAGAGAAATTGAATGCACCCCAAATTGAATGCACCCCAAAATTTAATCTCCATATCAATTTTATGCTAAACAATTAAAATAAAAGCTGCTCGGCATCCACTAAATGATTGATATTCGTATGGTGATGTACATATAGCAACTAATAAAATAGATGAGAAGTTCAAATAATAAGCGAGTTCAATATGAAGATGGGACACTAATACTTGGTGAAAATGAGAGTTCAAATACGATATAGATGGAGAGCAATGTTACTACAAAATATGTCAAAAGGCCGAGCACATGAGGTCATTGTTCACAGGCTATCATCACAACCAAACAGTATAAATACTAATTAAATACAACTAAGTAGAAGGGTCTTGGCCAGCCGGGGCATCCTGCTCGGGTTGAGCGACCTCATTGGCTCCCTCGTGGGCAACCCCGGCCTTCTTCCTCATCATCCACGGCCTGGTCATCAGCACCCTCTTCGACCACTTCATCACAATCGCTGAGCTCAAGCTTGTGCAACGTAGTTCCTTTCACAATGATGATATAACTTGAATCCACTCTGCAATTTTAAAAGTGTTTGATGTGATTACTTTCGACATATGTGCAAATTCAAGTTGTTGTTAAAAAGTATGATATCCTTTTCATTGGAGATGAGGTAATATGTGCCTTTGGGAGGCTCGGAACTATGTTCGGCTGTGACAAGTAGTATGGAATCATGCAAACCGGATCTTCTGACTGTAGCTAAGGTAAAATTTCTTCATGGTGCATTGTGAAAACTGAAAAGGCTAGTCAACTTTAAATTCCCGATTAATTTTCCTTGTTACGAATATTACACAGGCACTATCTTCTGGATACATGTCAATTGGAGCTATTCATGTTAGCCCCCAAGTCTATTATGTCATACATGATCAGAGCAACAAACTTGGTCGGTAGATTTTTTATTTTATTTTATGCTCGGCCTTTTGAAGTATGTTGTGATATTGTTGTTCTTTTGATAATAGCTCATTTTTTTTTTCTCTTCGTACTAATAGAATGAATGCTCAAGTATGGTCATAAATCCAATGTTTGCTATACACAAGTAGCTCGGTTGCCGTTACATCCGAAAGATCACGGCTTAGTAAAATGATATTAACATAACTCATTTGCACTTCATGTCCCATTGTGTAACAACGTCCATTAACCCAAGATGAAGTGTTCGGTCTTGTTCATACCCCAAAACATGAACATGAACTTGCTCGGTATCTTAACAGTCCGATTAACATGCTTGTTCTATGACCAAGCAAACAACCGAACGTCAACCTGCTCGGTACATGAACGATCTGAGCAAATATTCGAGCCTCAACCTACTCGATCCGTAACCGAGTAAACACCCAAGCATCCATCTGCTCAGTCTGTAAACAAAACCGAGCAAACACCCGACTTTTGATTGAATTTTCCCTATTGGTGTATTGAAAATAATGAGCTCGGCGACTTGGATATCTCAAACAAGTCTATCTAGTTCAACGATCAAAATAGCTCATTTGATAATGGGGGGCTAGATGGTATGACACATAATAATGAGCTCGGTGAACTGGAGAGGATCTGCTCGGTTTAGGAAGCTGGAGCTAGGTCCAGAGTCCGGGGAAGGGGCGTTTGTTTCTGTATTTTGTAGTAGGGGAAGGGGCTGTTTGTTTCTGTATTCTCTTTTGCTTTCTCAGGTGCCTGCGACTCAAGGAATTCCAATGAACAGCATAATTTCTCCAGCTCATTCTCGATTTCAGCATAATCTTCCACAAAGCTCCTTTCAAGATTTTCACTTTCACGTTTGACATCTGCATTCTGAGACTCCACTTCGACCAGTTCTTTCCTCAATTGCTCCAGTACTTCATCGAAGTCTTCACTAGAGAACGACCATAAAAGCGAGGAATACTCCGAGAGAATGCAATTAATTCTGCTCTCGAGCTCGTCTGAGAAGCTGTTTTGCAATTTTTCTGCACCCTCATTACCAAGTCCTGATTTTTCTTCCACATTTTTAAGCTCCGTGACTCGACTTAGGAGAGTGTTAGTATCGAGCGGCTGAGAAGAACAGATGCTTGCAACACCAGTCATGTTTTCCGTCGTCCGCCTCTATCTCGTCTTCCTTTTCTCACTCCCTTTCAGCAGTTGCAAAATTTATGAGAGGAGGGAGAGGAAAATTTTGAAGCCCCTTTCTCGGCTCGGCTTTTAGGTTGAATGGGTTTCTTAGCCATAGTACAGTTGAAGAATTGCAATAGGAGCTCGGTCATCTGGATAATAGCTCACTAGTTCGGACAGGACACCATTTGGGTAACATGTCAGTTTCAGTTTAGGGATTATATATAACAGGAGCTCGGCAGTTTGGATTTTAGGAGCTCGGCGATTTGGATTCTTAATTAAAACTCTATTGATGAATTTTGGATAGGTGCTCGGCGATTTGGATTCTTAATTAAAACTCTGTTGATGAATTTTGGATAGGTGCTCGGCAATTTGGATATTTTAACAGTAGGAGCTCGACGGTTTGGGTTCTTAATCAAAGCCCGATTGAAGTATTTTTTATAAGAGCTCGGTGATTGAATCCATTAAATGTTGCTCGGACAAAGCAAAGCGGGCAGATTGGTATTTGATAATGAGGGGCTAGATAGAAGATGATACATCACATAGAAATAACTCGTTGGACAGAACAGAAGTGGGCCCGACGGTGGCTAGAAGTGGGCCGAGCTCGATTAACTCCGGCTCACCAATCCGACCACGCCTCCTCCGGCTCACCGAGCTATTATCATGTACTACTTCATCTGCTTGTTGAAAAGCTCGTCTTTGTGATATGAACTCATTAAATGGAATTTAATTTTCTCCAAGTATGGATAATTCGTCTTTTCTTTCACACTTGGGAATGAACGTTCATCTATTATTTTTAGCATCTTTTAAGTATAGCTCGTCTTTCCCATTGATCATCCTTGGTGGGAGCCCGCACTTGAGACTACGTTGCACAAGCTCGAGCTCAGCGATTGTGATGAAGTGGTCGAAGAGGGTGTTGATGACCGGGCCGTGGATGATGAGGAAGAAGGGGTTGCCCACGAGGGAGCCAATGAGGTCGCCCAACTCGAGCAGGATGCCCCGGCTGGCCAAGACCTTTCTACTTAGTTGTTGTATGTTTACTGTTTGGTTGTGATTATAGCCTGTGAACAATGACCTCGTGTGCTCGGCCTTTTGACATATTTTGTAGTAACATTGCTCTCCATCTATATCGTATTTGAACTCTCGTTTTCACCAAGTATCAGTGGCCCGTCTTCATATTGAACTCGTTTATTATTTGAACTTCTCATCTATTAGTTGCTATATGTACATCACCATACAAATATCAATCATTTAGTAGATGCCGAGCTGCTCGAGGGCTCATGTGCTCGGCCTTTTGAAGTATGTTGTGATATTGTTGTTCTTTTGATAATAGCTCGTTTTTTTCTCTTCGTACTAATAGAATGAATGCTCAAGTATGGTCATACATCCAATGTTTGCTATACACAAGTAGCTCGGTTGCCGTTACATCCGAAAGATCACGGCTTAGTAAAATGATATTAACATAACTCATTGCACTTCATGTCCCATTGTGTAACAACGTCCATTAACCCAAGATGAAGTGTTCGGTCTTGTTCCATACCCCAAAACATGAACATGAACTTGCTCGGTATGCGAACAGTCCCATTAAATACTCGCACATCAACCTGCTTGTTCTAAGACGAAGCAAACAACCGAAGGTCAACCTGCTCGGTACGTGAACGGTCCGAGCAAATATTCCAGCCTTAACCTGCTCGGTCCGTGACCGAGTAAACACCCAAGCATCCATCTGCTCAGTCTGTAAACAAAACCGAGCAAACACCCGACTTTTGATTGAATTTTCCGTATTTGTGTATCGAAAATAATGACAGTGAGAACAATTTTACATATAAAAATAAACAAATCAAAAAGAAATATTATCTCTTACACCATTGCCACTCCTTTTCCCCAACTTGCTTATCCATTAATTTTTTTTTTTTTTTTATAAAATAAAACAAGAAGATAGTAAGAATAAAGAAAGGGAAAAAGAAAAATCAAGCCTTACATTTTAAGAAAACTCCATGTTGATGAGCTCGGTCGCAGTCTGCCCACGTAATGACCTAAGCCCGAGCTCTTGATGAGCTCGGGTACTTTTGGTGCCGAGATGTAATGGAACCGAGCTCTTAATGAGCTCGGGTACTATTCGGTGATAATATGTCGTGGAACCAAGCTCTTAATGAGCTCGGGTACCATTTGGTGACGAGATGTAATGGAATCGAGCTCCTAAGGATCCTGATTATAAGATGGCTTACGACCGATCTGGCATAAGCTTGGCTGAGTTTCAAAGGGTATAATGGGTCTTAAGGGCGACGAGCTCATAACGTTCATGTGTAACCCAATTATTTATACTTCGCGAAATTTTAGTTCTACTAGTAAAGTGCACGTGCAATGCACGTGGTGACAAATATTTTTGGCCGATAAGATAAATCAATTAATTTATTAAATATATGATTGCAAGAACAAAATGAAATATAG
>CACSLK010011299.1:3967598-3983992 GCA_902706635.1 Striga hermonthica | reverse complement strand
TTTTAATATCATTGAAAATCTTATTTAAATAAATGTAAAAGTTTCATACAAAAAGTGAAAATGGGGAGTGACAAGATATTCAAAAGGGAGAAATTTTGATAAATAGACGCACTGATAATTGGGCCAAACCAACATACATAAACCCCAAGATCTAGAATGTGTTTAATTAAAAATATTAGTATAGAATGGGGGTATTAAATTACAAAATTGACATTATAAACATGACAAAGTAAGGTTAATTTAGGGATATCATATTTTTACAGATTCATTGGCTCTTTTATAATAGTATAGATTGCAAGTAGAGTTGTTATGGAGTATAAACTAGCCATTGATACTTAACACCATTGCACATAACTGTGAGTAGCCGAGCTACTTATGCATGGCAAATATGGGGTTCACAATGAGACGAGCTACTTGTACTTAGCAAGAATTTGAATTCAATAAACACGAGTTTAAAATATGTAGTACAAAAGATGAACATCCAAAGAGCAAAGTCATAATACAACACAATTAGGTTGAGAATTACGATGAGAGCTCGGCGACTTATATCTCAAACAAGTCTATCTAGTTCAAGTACCAATAGCTCATTTGATAATGGGGGGTCTATGACACAGTGAACCGGAGAGGATCTGCTCGGTTTAGGCAGTTGGAGCTAGGTCCGGAGTGCAGTAGCATTAATAGCTCGGCTTCCACAATAGGATTATTGAGGGTTCGGCCTCATGTTAACAGCTCGGCACTTAGTGGCTCGGCTTTGAGGTGTATTAGCAGCTCGGCTGTTACTGGCTCGGCTTTTAGGTTGAATGTGTTTCTTAGCCATAGTACAGTTGAAGAATTGCAATAGGAGCTCGGTCATCTGGATAATAGCTCACTAGTTCGGACAGGACACCATTTGGGTAACATGTCAATTTCAGTTTAGGGATTATAACATGAGCTCAGCAGTTTGGATTTTAGGAGCTCGGCCATTTGGATTCTTAATCAAAACTCTGTTGATGAATTGAGCTCGGCCATTTGTTTAATTAATCACCGAGATCAGAAAAAATAATATTTAATATGCACATAAAATGTACCAATTTTTGATTTATAACTTATCAAAGTTGGGCCAAACAAAAAACCAGTTTTTTTTTTTTACGCAGTCTAATCAAATTCTCAAAACCAGGTCGAGCGTTTTCTCAAGATCATTAACCAATTGGACTCATTTATTATGTACTCATCTAGATTCTCCCACAATGAAACCCTTTTTATTTATGCATATACACTCACCTCGTCAACTTCTTCAAGAGTCATTATGAACGGAGGTGACATCATTATATTGTCACCGGCAACACGTACTAACATGCCGTGCTTCGCACATTCTGCTCCGAAATAAGCTCCAACACCTTAAAAATGTTAATGGAGAATAGTAGATTTTGTTAGTACTGATAAATTTCTTACAATTTCTCTATGTTCACAACCATTTATACTAAAAAAGAATTCCAGAAATACCCCATTCGGAAGGGAAAGGGTCGTTTGGCGACTTGTTATCGGCAAATTCAGTCCCGAGAATCAAACCTGTCCCCCGAATCTTCAGTAGAAAAGCGCAAATTCGAATGAAAAAACTAAAAATTGTGAAAAAAAAATAAAAAAATAAAGAGAATCTAATTATATTTATACCTCTCCAATGATGGGACTGTCAGAAAATGCCTTTAGACCCTCTTGAAATTTTGGAGCTATTTTATTTACTTGATCAAGAATATTTCTCTCCCTGCAGATTTATACACACTTATAAATAAACATGAACTTCCCATAGAACATGTGGAGTACACTAAATTCATTCGGTCATTCTTTTTGTGCAGCCCTCAAAAAGGCTAGGATAAATAGAAAAATATTCATGTTGTTACACAATGCACCGTGAAAAGGATATCATACTTTTTAACAACAGCTTGAATCTGCACATACGTCGAAAGTAATCACATCAAACACTTTTAAAATTGCAGAGTGGATTCAAAGGGAAAAATAAAAGAAGTGAACTTCTTAATGTTTTCTGCGTGGACAATCAAAAGATGAAAATATTTAGAAGAAATTACACTTTCCACCTTACAGTTTGGTACATAAATAGCATGGAAAAAGGAAAACTCACTTTCGCAAAATATGTTGCGGGCGGAGGTATTACGCCACCTGCCCCCATAACTGCCTCGGCAATAAATGCAGCAATCTGAAATGAACATAAGATTGTTAGGAGGGTAATAATGTAATTTGCCATCCCTATCACACTCACAGTGCAAGAAAAAGTGTGAGGTAATAGGAAAGAAAAAAATATGAATTTCTTTTGCTATCCTCTCTTCATTCTTCCTTCGCTATCATGTTGAGCCATTGGAGATAGTTTTTCTGTAACTGAATACAAAGTCTAACGAAATGAATCGAGGGTGAACTATTAGGAGCTCGCCATTAGAAACAGCTCGGCTGATGGCTAACTCGGGGAAGCTTAAGAGATCGTCATTGGCGATGGTTCGGTACATGGCAGAAAGAAGAATAGGGAGAGCTCATTCGGCATAACATGAGCTTTGGAGAATCATAGCTTGGTTTGAGAACCAGAGCTAATATGATACATAAAACCAGCTTGGCTCAGGTGAGGTATCAACAGCTTGGCACTTTAGATGTCGCCAATACAGCTCGTCAATTCGGATTACCGGTTAGAAAATTGCACCAAGAGCTAGGCATTTGGATATCTCAAATTGCTTCTTCACGCTGACCGAACAGCTCATCTACCTTATTAGCTGAGAAAATAATCATACTTTTTAACAACAGCTTGAATCTGCACATACGTCGAAAATAATCACATCAAACACTTTTAAAATTGCAGAGTGGATTCAAAGGGAAAAATAAAAGAAGTGAACTTAATGTTTTCTGCGTGTACAATCAAAAGAAGTGAACTTCTATTGCAAGTAGAGTTGTTATGGAGTATAAACGAGCCATTGATACTTAACACCATTGCACATAACTGTGAGTAGCCGAGCTACTTAAGAATGGCAAATATGGGGTTCACAATGAGACGAGCTACTTGTACTTGGCAAGAATTTGAATTCAATAAAGGGGTTCACAATGAGACGAGCTACTTGTACTTGGCAAGAATTTGAATTCAATAAACACGAGTTCAAAATATGTAGCACCAAAGATGAACATCCAAAGAGCAAAGTCATAATACAACACAGTTAGGTTGAGGAATTACGATAAGAGCTCGGCGACTTGGATCTGCTCGGTTTAGGCAGCGGGAGCTAGGTCCAGAGTCCAGTAGCATTAATAGCTCGGCTTCCACAATAGGATTATTGAGGGTTCGGCCTCATGTTAACAACTCGGCTCTTAGTGGCTCGGCTTTGAGGTGTATTAGCAGCTCGGCTGTTAGTGGCTCGACTTTTAGGTTGAATGTGTTTCTTAGCCATAGTACAGTTGAAGAATTGCAATAGGAGCTCGGTCATCTGGATAATAGCTCACTAGTTCGGACAGGACACCATTTGGGTAACATGTCAGTTTCAGTTTAGGGATTATATATAACAGGAGCTCGGCAGTTTGGATTTTAGGAGCTCGGCCATTTGGATTCTTAATTAAAACTCTGTTGATGAATTTTGGATAGGTGCTCGGCAATTCAGATATTTTAATAGTAGCGGTTGTATTCATTATCAAACGAGTCTATTGAAGCTTTGATAGCAACAACACGTTTGATAATGAGGGGCTAGATAGATAGAAGATGATACATCACATAGAAATAACTCGTTGAACAGAACAGAAGTGGGCCCGATTAATGGGCCGGCGGTGGCTAGAAGGAATGAGTTAGAAGTAGTTCGATCTAGCAACAAGACCAAGAGCTCGGTATTAGCTATAGCTCGGTTAATCGAGGTGAACTATTAGGAGCTCGCCATTAGAAACAGCTCGGCTGATGGCTAACTCGGCTGATACCATTAGAAACACCTTTCAATTTTCATGTCCAACTATCCTTTTTACTCTACCATAAAGCCCCGAAAGACGCGCTATTTTCAGAACCATAGTAAATTAGTCTCACCTAAATGGTGAATGCGTGTCAGGCCAAACTGGAATCTGATCCGTCAGATCAACATATACTCGAATGGGTATATAGATGATTTGACGGCTAGGACTCCAATGTGGGTAGTAGGGTTGCAATTTAATAAAACTTATTTAATTTTATCTATGTGGCAATTTAATTATTTTTCCTCCAAAAATCGTTATTTTCGATGTATTTAA
Source organism: Striga hermonthica (assembly GCA_902706635.1). NCBI lineage: Eukaryota > Viridiplantae > Streptophyta > Magnoliopsida > Lamiales > Orobanchaceae > Striga > Striga hermonthica. The sequence continues at coordinate 3,979,759 of CACSLK010011299.1, read as the reverse complement.
TTTTTTATTTAATTATTAAATAATCAACACTAATCACTTCAAAATTATAAAAAATCATTTTAAACTTTTGATTACCGACAGTTCATCATATAATGTGTTGACCGTATAATGTGATTAGATGTTATTATTGTGGTTACATTTAAATTAATTTTTTAAAATAAAAGACGTAATTAAAATTCTTAAATAAATAATAAATAATTCACAAAAAAGACGTACCAAAATATACATTACAGATAAACGTAATTTAAAAAAAAAAAATATTCCAACTCCTTTGTAAATTTGGCCAGCAAAAAGGTGGAAGAAAAATAATTAATCGTTATATGCATACATATAACCCATAACACTTTATTTACAACTGTGCAAATGCACATGATCGAATACTATAATAGTAATCCAACACTAATACTTAAAACACAAATCTGAATTACAACAAAAACAATATCATGTCTTTATTTTAACTAGGAAGATGCACGTGCTACGCACGTGATATTATTATTTTTACTTAAAACTATTTTTATATTTATATTTAATTTAATAGCGCAATATAATTTTTTTCATTATTTAACAAAAAATTGTGTATTTTAAGATAAAATATAAAATTTAATACTATTAAATATTAACAAAACTCTATGACAAATAAAATTAAATAAAAAATATTGGTTAGAAAATCTTAAATAAAATTAATATTTTTTTGTGAAATTCGAAATGTTAAAGAAATTTATGTCGTCCTTGATTTTGTTATTTAGTGATATCATCTTTATGCCTTAAAATAGTGATCATTATTATTGTCAAAATATAATTTTTTTTTAATGTCTTCCTTTTGCGTCTTACTATTTGAAAAATAACTCGAATTACTATAACTATAATTTGTAGTTATCATTTGCTTATTGTTGATTGGAAGCTGACAGTATGGTTGGATGTTTCATTCTTTATTATTTTGATTATAACGGTTGTAAATTCAATTATATTTGCACGTGTAATATATCGTAATACTTAGATATATATTTTCTCTCTGTATATAATGATATAAGATATATAAATATTTGAAAATATCTTTAAAGTCGTAAATATTTAAAAAACAATTACTTGAAAATTATTAGAAACAATAACATCTTTGATTGATTAAATGTTCACATCTATTTATATATAATGTTGTAACATTGATTAATTGAAGGTACCTATATATATATATATATATATATATATATATATATATATATTGTCTAAAATAAATTATTGTTACATCTCCTAATATCGTTATGCATGCATTATCATTTTCGTTAATAGATTTTCAAGACTATACAAAAAGTGAAAATAAAAATTCTATTTTAAATAATTTGTAAAATAATGATTCTTTCATATTTTACTTTTATCTTAATATTATTTTATATATTTGTCAATATTTTTACAAGGTTTATGTTTCCTAGTTTCGAGGAGTGATTTGAAAATTTAAATTTATCTATGATTTATAATAAAATTGTTAATAAAATAAATTTAAAGTAAATGTAATTTTTATTTTTATTTATTAATTTTAATTATAACTATATATTTTCTAACAAGTACACATATTTTGAAATTCAATATTTAAATCGAGTGTTAATTATTTTAATTTATTTTTACAATAACTATATTTTGAGTCCTATTACAATTAAAATAAATAGTAGATTAATTTACGTAACACACAATATATTAAAGAACATTTATATTGTACATACTACTAACAGATAAACTTAAATTGTATCATGCATATTTTTTAGTGAATAATTTAAACAAAGTATTTCTATTAAGACTATATATTTGCACTTAACTAATATTTTGTTTTCCATAAAACATTGATACTTCTTATGTTGAATAACTATTTTTGATTCAATCGTCATTCTTAAACATATGCATGTTCATTAAATTGTTCCTCTTTAATTTTTTTAACACTATAACATAAAATATCTATAGTAAAATATGATATTTGAAAATTAGAGATGATACTTTCATTGGTGCATTATATAATTTACACTTATGAAATAAAACTTATTTTATTTACAAAGCTTAAAATAATATTCTCTCTTACATTCAAAAACTACATTTTCCATAAATTTTATCCAATTTTTTTATTTCTAATTTATATATTGTTTACATAATCTTAACGTCTTTATACCATCTAAAATAAATTAAATTATTGAATAATTAAAAAATAAAATAAAATATTAATAAGATCATAGATGAAAAAAAAAGTAGAATGAAAACAATTATTGATTGAAAAAATGAGTGTAACTATTAATATTTGAAAAAAAAAATATTTGGTTTCAATAAAAGTTTAGATCAATGGATTATTATTTTTTTTAATTTTTTTTGTTGACTTTGCATTACAAGAATTTTTAATATTTGTATATGAAAAATCTTAGTTATGTAGTTATCCAATACATTCGTTTAAAAATTTAGATACCAGTCAATTTTTTTTCAATAGATTAATATTATAAAAAATATTAATTATAAAACACACAAGGAATATTATAAGAAAAAAATGAGTACTATGTGTCATGAATAAAACATCACAATAATGATATAAAACGTTTTATTTGAAATTATTTGAAACAATGTTATTTTAAGTCATGTGTTTTAATATTTTAATTATTCTAATTAAAATTTAAATTGTTATTTGACAATTTTAATTGTTTATATAATAAGTAGTAAATGTATTTGGAATAAGACATTATATAACTTTTTGGAAGTAACATAATATAATACTTTTTGGAAGTAACATTATTTTCTATTAAGGGTAGTAGTGACATTTCATATTTTATTTACATGTGGTTGGATGGGATAGTAATGAAGTTATATTATTACATTTATGTCCTTAAATGGTAAATCTTTATAGGGTAATATGGGCATTTCAAAATTTTCAAGAAATAACTCATCCTTTTAAGGGAATTATAGATATAGATTATAGATAGATAGATTATAGATATAGATATAGATTATAGATAGATAGATAGATTATAGATTACAGATAGATATAGGTTATAGATATAGATAGATTATAGATTATAGATATAGATATAGATAGATACTTTCCAAAACTATATAAACAAAAAGGTCAGGCATCAAATGAAAAACCAAATTCCTGACAGCCATCCAAGGATCAAAAACCCAAAACACAGTACGGTTAATAAATTTTCCTGTGTGCTTGCTTCCTATATGAAATCACAAACTAATTTTCCCAATAAAAAATAAAAATAAACTGAAAGTTCATCAACATGAAAGCACAAATCCGAATCCCAAACACCTCATCTCAGTACCTTTTTCCAAGAATAACACCAATGACAATGGAAACAAGTGCCACACCTAGATGAACTTAAAGTTCATAGCTGAAGATTCCTCAGCAGTATGAGCCTGTGTAGCTGAGGATAGTGCTTGACCTGAAGTTGACTCTGTCTTTTTCTTGCTCTTTCTTTTGATAGGAGCTGAAGAAGATAAATCGATCTCCCAAGATTTTATAGTTTCATCCTTTTGTTCTGAGGGAGCTCCTCTAATATCCTGCATGACAGAATCAGGGCACTTTAAGATTTAGATTTAGGAGTGCGAAAACTCGTGCGGTTGCGAGTAGAAGCTGAAAGATGAGTAAATTGAGTGTTTTTGATGAATTAACTTTTCAGAGTGTTTCATTTGCATAAAAATCAGTAGAAAATAGGATCAAAAATCTAAAATCACCCTCCCCGTAACACACTTTTGGATTTTATACCAAGATCAGGTACAGATTAACCTAAACATCAAATGCAGTTCGAGCCAAAATTGTTCTACAATTCAAGATTTCTTCATATTATATATTTTCTGTGAGGCATCTTTGCAAGAGCTCTATCTATTCTACAATTCAAGATTGCTTCATATTAGCCGTGCAATATAGAACACTAAATGTTTAAAGGCAGAAGGTTTTGTTGTTTGTATTGTAGTATTGTATCATAAAAAAGTCCAAGCTGACCTTTTCTTTGAATTTAGCATCGTATCATAAAATAGTCCAAGCTGACCTTTTCTTTGAATTTAGCATCAGCAAGCTGCCACTTCTGCTCAACATCTTTCAACTTTTGCTCAAAATCTTTCAGTTTGTTTTCTAAAAGATCCATTTCTTTTTCCTTAGTGTTTAGCTTAGTATCGAACACTTCAGCTAAATGCTTTAAAGCCGCTTCTCGTTCCAGGTCCTTTTGGGAGCTTAGTTCCTTCTGTTTTCAAGCAATGGAAAGATAAAGAGATCACTGATTTGTTCCTTTTCTTTTCTTTTTCTTTTTCTTTTTTTTTTTTTTTTGTTTTTTGTTTCTACAGGCAAGTCTGTTTATGATATCCAAATAAGAGAACACTTATATTACCTCTTCTTTAGGACGAGCTTCTGCAGTTGCCAACTGTTCTTTGATCTCCTTCAGATGATTCTCCAACTCAGCTTTCTGAGCAACATCAGAATTCAAAATTTCCAGCTTAGATTTAAGGGCATCTTCATGCGACTTTTGTTCTTTCAGCTGCTCTTCAAGATTTATTATCATAGCTTGGAGATCATTCTTGGAACTTTGGAATGTCTCATTGAGCAAATTGTTTTCTTCCATTACAGATGATATCTGAAAGATTCCAACATGATAAAATAAATGCTGGAGTCACTAAATAAAAAAGAGAACACGTTATATACCTCTTCTTTCAAACGAGCTTCTGCGGTTGCCAACTGTTCTTTGATCTCCTTCAGATGATTCTCCAACTCAGCTTTCTGAGCAACATCAGAATTCAAAATTTCCAGCTTAGATTTAAGGGCATCTTCATGCAACTTTTGTTCTTTCAGCTGCTCTTCAAGATTTATTATCATAGCTTGGAGATCATTCTTGGAACTTTGGAATGTCTCATTGAGCAAATTGTTTTCTTCCATTACCGATGATATCTGAAAGATTCGAATGTGATAAATTAAATACTGGAGACACTAAATAATATATATATATATATAAAGGATTTTTTTTAAAAAAAATTGGTTAATTGCAGAAACTGACATTGATTTTAGTCTAGTTACAAAAAGACTTGCCCACGATGTTATAAAAATAAAAATAGCAAATATCACTTACACATTGCAATCTTGTAATATACATAAAATGTTGGGAAAGTACTTGATTCTCTCATAAGATAATTGGTTTATCCTTTTTTTCTTTAATCAGTCAGATTTTAAAGGGGTACCTGAAATTAACCCTCCAAAATAAAAGCACTTACTTGAGACTAGCTTTTGGCCTTCAGAAGCAAGCTTCTGAGTCAGCTCTTCTATTTCTTTTCTCGCAACATTCAATTCCTCAACCACATGTTCTTTCTCAGATGAAACAGCCGACAAATTGGCTTGTAAACCGCTTATCTCAGACTTAAACGTACCCAATTCCTCAGTGAGTTTCGAGTTTGCTTCAATAAGAGCTTCACTCTCCTTTTCAACTGGTCACATTTGCTCTCCATCTCACTCTCCAATTCCTTCCACTCTCCAATTCCTTCGATTTCAACAAAACTTGCTCAATCTCTAATTCACGGCTTTTTGCAAGAGCTGATGCTTTCCTAGCCTGTTCTTCATACACACTCACCTGTGCTTCAAAAGCCTTAAGCTTTTCATACAAGTCCTTATCTTCCAAATCTTTCAGGCTAGATTTCTGAATAGCTTCCTCTAACTGAGCTTCGGCTTCTGAAATCCGGGCTTCAGCCACCAAATGAAGCTCCGAGACTCTCGAGTGCTCCTGAGTTAGTTCACTGATGGTGTTCATGTGAGAAGCAAGCTGCCCTGCCGAGACTTCCATCTCAGAAGTTGTAGCTTTCAGCTTTCCTCGAGATCCTTAACTTTTTCTTTCAAATAAGTTTACATTTTCTGTGGATAACAAGTCAGCTTTACCTTCCACCTCCGAGATTTGTCGCTTTAGTTCCTCGTTATTTCCCTCAGACGAGGCTAGCTTCTCCAGAATCTCATTGAGCTCTTTAATCACCTCTTCATATCTTTCATTAGCTTCTGCAAGTTGGGCTTCACGCAACCCACCTTCCTTTAATGAATGAGCCCTTTCAAAGTGCATCTTGGATCTGTCGATTATGTTATGGATGGAGTCCTAAGCTAATGAACGGCAGCTAATCCGACCAAGTAAGTAACTTTTGACTTGCCTCTCCAAGGACTCCACTTTCAAGGCGTTCTCATTCACTTCCAATGTTCGTGATTCGTGCACCGACTCAAGAGATTCTTTTGCCAATTTTAGTTCGGCAATCTCTATGCTCAACAGTTCAGAGGACTTCCCGGCTTTATCCAGACTATCCTTAAGTAGGTTTTCGTTTTGCCTACTAACTCCGAGCTCATTCTCAGTGTTCCCCAACCTGTCCAGTGCAACATTGTATTCATTTTGCAATGCAGATAGCTTTTCTTCCGAGGTCCTGGATAATTCCTTCAGACTATTATTCTCCTCAGTAGTTAGAGTTCAAGAATCCTATAAGTTCCTTTTCCTTTTCCGACGAAGCTTGCAAAGCATCCTCCAAACTTGACGCTTTTGATTTGACTGCCGCGAGCTCAGCCTCAAGTTCAGAAGCCTTCTGACTGGTTTTCGCAAAATCCGCCTCCAAATTCTCTCAATTTTTCTCTAGCAAGATTATCTGCCCCTCGAGCTCCTTAGTCCGGTTTTTTTCAGTCTCGAGAAGTAATTCCAGCTCCCCAACCTTTTTCTCCGCATCAACGGCTTTGGAATCAGACGCCTGAATTAAGCCCTCAAGCTCCAAGCTACGTTGATGAATCGTGTTGGCCTGTCCCTCATGCTCGGCCCAATTGTCACTCGCATTCTTCAGGTTTACCACAAGCTCCGCACATCCGGCCTTTAATTCAGCCACCTCATAATCCCTCTCAGATAACTTGGACAGGGACTCTTGCAAGTTGGCTTCTAGATTTAGCTTCTCATCTACCTCCTTCCTGAGATCTTCAGTGAGTTGGGAAACTTTTTGTGATAATTTTTCCGACTGGCCTAACTTGGCTTCCAGCTCGTCGCAAAGCTCTTTCATTTGGATGGTTTTGTTCGTTAAATCAGACACGGCATTTTCCAGGTCCAATTTTTCTGTAACAACTTTTTCCAGATCTTCCTGTGCGATTTTCGTTTTATTTTCTTCGTTTTTCAGTAACTCTTCAACTCTTTCCTTTGCATCGAGTCCCTCCTTAAGCTTGGCCTTTACGTCCTCTACCAGATTCTCGAGTGATGCAACATCGTCTCTGGACTTTGACTCGGCAACTTTCATGACTTCCAATTCCTGGGTCAACTCGCTTATAAGTGTCTCTTTTGAAGCCAGCCTCTGCTCGACTTCCTCTGCATGAGATTTCGACCCTTCCAACTCGGCACGAGCACTAGCAAGCTCTGCAGAAGCGCTCTTCAATGCCTCCTCGACCTTCTCATTCTCGGCTATTTTGTGGTACAAGCTTTTGAGCTCATCCTTTAGCAAAACCATTTGTTCTTCCATATCTTGGCGCTAGATTTTGCCGCCTCAAGCAAATTTTCGAATTCCAAAACCCTTTTTTGTTTCAGCCTCAGCATCTAAACCGCTTTGCTTGTGCAGCTCCTCGTATTTCCGGGCTTCTTCAGATGAATTTTGCAATTCAAGCTCCAGCGCTTGAATCTTCTTGCTAGATGTCTCGAGCTTGAGGGTCAAACGGTCAAAGGACTCTTTCACATCGGCCAACTCCTTGTGCTTCACTTCATGAGCTTGTAACGACTCCTGAAGAGTCTTGAGCTGATCACGGTACCTGTTTTCAGCATCCGTGAATTTTTCGAGCAGGTCGTTATGGCTGACCTCGAGCTCCTCATGCTTCTTTTCAGATTCTAGGAGCTTCTCTTTGGTCTGCTGGAGTTCGTCCTTCAGGTGGGTGTTCTCGGACTCAGCCTCCTTTGCCGAGTGAGAAAGTCTTTGCAGTTCACTTTTGAGCTCCTTGATTTTTTCCTGTGATTCCAGCAGCTCCCGCGTGGGCTCGGGATCTGTTTTTGTGTGCTCGACCGCAGACGATTTTTCCTCAGCGTTTGAACGGTATTTTACGTCGAGGGACTCTTTATCCACCTTTATGAATTCCCCATCAAGGGTTGTTTCCTCATCTTTCTTTGTTTCTTCAGCAATATCCTTTTCTATTATCTGCTAAAAGAAAACAGAATGACTAAGATTAGGCAAAAATCTATGGGACATTTTGTAATCTTTGAATGTGATTAAATTTATTTATATATATAATTAGGCTAACTGAGTGATCAATTCAATTCTGTAATGAAATTCAAGTTACCTTAATGGGAACCCCATTGCCTTGAGCTTCCTCAGAGAGCTCTGTCACTTGTATTTCCTCATTTGTAAGAGTCTCATCTGCCATGGCTGGAAAAGGATGATTCCACTTTACTCTTTTATATGTGTGGTCTTGACATTATCTGATGTCAATAATAATTTACAACACAAGTTAGATAAAAACAACTCATAACAATGTATACATATTTCTGTTATGTGGTTCATTAACTGGTAATGTTAACTGTGTAAGTATTTTGTAAACAGAGCATTTAAGGGAGAAGATTCTTTTAAAATGCAGAATTGTCAAACATTTATTTCAAATAAACCCATAAAAATATCCTGTTTCTAAAATAAACAAACATTTATTTACATATATCTTAAATTATATATGAGACTCATTATCTTTATCTTGTCTTTCACGATCAATAAAGGAGAGGTACACACCAAAACTTTTCACTAACACTTTTTTTTAAAATTATCTTCAAGATATATATTTAAATTAAATCGTAAGCGGTTCCAAGCCTGCTCGTCTCAGGCCCTCACAAAAACCACAACCTTTTCACATTTCAAGCTTCAATCGCCCAACTACCTGCATCAACAAGTGCGCCCCGCACCTCCATGTGAAACCGCAGCCAATTCAACACCCATCGTGCCACCTCCGCGTGCGGGTGCGCACCTTCTCCCGCATTAAACTCCCAAAGTTGTCCATCGACCTCGACTGCGCTACAGCCTGCTTCTTTCTTAGCCCCTCCCACCACCATCAGCCTCTTGATCCTCTCCACATCCCTCCACTTCCTTTGGGATGCATACAAATTCCTCAAAATCACGTAATTGCCATCATTAGCCGGCTCCATCACAAACGCCTTCTCAACCACCTTCTCCGCCCTGGCCACATCCTTAGCACACCCACACGCAAACAAAAGAGAACTAAGTATAATCCCGTTCGCGTCATAAGGCATGCTCTCGATCAGCCTCTCGGCTTCCTCCAGACGCCCGGCCCGTCCCAAGAGATCCACTAGGCAGCCATAGTGCTCGATTTTAGGAACCAATTTGAATTTCTCCATTTTACGAAAATACCCTTTCCCTTCCTCCACAAGACCACCATGGTTACAGGCCGAGAGGACGCCAAGCATGGTAATCTCATCCGGCTTGAACCCGTTTCCCCTCATGGTCACAAACACATCCAATGCCTCCTTTGCACGCCCGTTGAGAGCCAGACCGTTAATCAGGGCATTCCAAGTGCTCGTCTCTCTTGCTCGAGCGCCATCAAAAAATCTTCGGGCTTTCTCGACTTCCCCACACTTGGCGTACATATCGACCAGTGCAGTCGAAACATTTGCATACCTATCCAGTTTCTTCCTCTTGACGAATTCATAAACCCGATTCCCTAAATGAAGAGCACCCAAATCTGCAATGGCGGGAAGGACGCTCACGACCGTGACGTCATCCATTTCGAAAAAGTTTCCAGCCAGAAATTCCTGGAATAGAGAAACAGCGTCATTGGGACGCTTGTTCCGGGAATACCCTCCGATCATTGCATTCCACGAGTACAAGTTCCTGCATGGCATGGTATCAAATAGCACCCTAGCCTCATCCACGTTACCACAACTGCAGTACCCGTCGATCATGGCCGTCCAGGACACCACGTTTCTGTCCGGTGTGGAGTCGAACAGGACCCTGGCGGGCCCCATCTGCCCCAGCTTCACATACCCGTCAATCACCGCATTGTACGCGGCCGTGTCCCTACAGCGTTCAGGAATTAGGTTGAAAAGCTCTTTTGCAGTCCCCATGTCCCCATTCCTGATGTACCCAGCCACGAGGGCAGTCCACGAGACAGGGCTCCTCTCGGGCATTTCATCAAACACCTTCCGGGAGTGGCCCATCTGGCCCAGCTTCCCATACATGTCGACCAGCGAGGTCGCTACGTACATGTTCGACTCAAACCCGTACTTGATGACGTGGCCGTGCACACAGATCCCCTCCCGAGCGGAGGAGGTGATGCCGCAGCACTTGGCCAGGGTAGAGAAGGTGTGGTTGTCCGGCGAGAAGCCCGCCGCCGCTCTCTGGAGGCGGGCGTACAGGGCAATGGCCTCCGAGAACTGGCGGGAGGCCTGGTGGGACTTCATCATGGTGTTGCAGAGGAAGGCGTCGGAAAAGCGGTGGGGCGTCCGGTCGAACAGGCGGCGGGCGTGGCGAGCGCCACCGTGTGGGTCGGCGGAGGGGAGGGCGGCGATGAGCTTGGCGACGAGGTTGAGATTGGTGAAAAGGGAGTTCCGGAGCATGAAAGCGTGGATTTGGAGGAGGGCAGCGCGGCGAGGGGGCTTGGCCTGGAGGAGAGAGAGGCAGTTTCTCTCTATTGGGGTCCATATCCATGGCGTCTGAGATTCTACTAGGCTCATTGCTGGATTATACTGTGGATGTCCTATCTGCCTTACGGGTGATTTATTAAAAAAAACTAAAAAATAAGTGAAAAAAAAAAGTAAAAAATCAAATGGACCAAAATAAAAATCTCGTATTTACAAATACTTTTTTTTTTTGTAAAAAACATTATTTAGCAAAACGTGTTCCAGGAATACTTTTTAAATTCAATCTTGTTAAAAAAAAAACAATTTCAAAATTGTTTACGTTAAATTAAAAAAAATATAAACGTATTACACAACTACGGTTTTTAAACCCTAAAATTGATTTTTATGGTTTAAAAGACGTATTTCAGAAATACGCTTTTTATTTCGTAGTTTTATTTAAAAAAAAAAAACATATGAAATCGTACTTTCGAAATACGTTTTAAAAAAAAATAATAATTTGTAAAAAAAATCTGCGATTTCATCAAAAATGAGTTTGAATAAATAAAATATATATACATAAAACGTATTCAGTGAATACGTTTTAAAATTTTAATACATGTAAAACTTATTCTCTAAATACGTTTTATAGTTAAACATATTAACTAGACTTGATGTTTTGAACTGCCTCGATCTCCTCTCATATCTGGATAGAGATGGATGCAGCTTTTGACATCTGGCCACCAGGGCTCATGGCAGATCCAACACCCCCTTATGCGCATCAGAGACACCCTCCACTCAATCCATTACCAGGTTTCACACATTCCGAGAGGGGAACTGCCCCGCTGATTTCCTTGCTAGCACTGGGGCTTCTATACCTCAGAGTCGCATCCTTCATCCTGAGAACATCCCCCTCCGACTTCGAACCCTCATTCGGATGGACTAGTTAGAGTACCCATCCTTCATATTCGGACAACCGCCACCACCTGACTCTAACTAGACTTGACGTTTTGGATTTTATGTCTGGCCACCTTGACCAGGCCGACCTTCCATGAGGTCCAGCCTTTGGAGCGACATTGGATATTTTGTGACCTTTGTACTTTTTGGTTTTTCTGTTTGGATGATGTTTTTTGTACTTTCGACTATGATGTAGACTCTTGACTTTTTAGCCCTTACAGGGCCTTATATTCACATGTCGGAGGTGTAGCCTCAACCCCCATTCCAGGTGCGTTTTAAAAAACTAGTAAAGTTCACGTGCGATGCACGTGTGTAAAATGAGTTTCCTTTGTGTTTTTTTCTTTTGGACAATGAATAAATATATTTTAATGCAATTTAATCTTATTTAAATAGTTTGAAAGATTTGGCTTCTTAATATTAGACGTGTATGTAGAAAGCACTTTACAAAAAAAAGAGTATTATTTTTTATATTATAAAAAGTATATTTAGAATGAATAAAATAGCAAATATATATTGCAATGAAGATAATAAAGCTAACAGCAGTACGATACATTGATATCATATATATACTTAAATTGATGCAAATAGTAGTTTGCCACATTATTTCTATTAACAATTATTCCAAAAAAAAAAAAAAAAAAAAAAAAA
>CACSLK010011299.1:3853424-3867088 GCA_902706635.1 Striga hermonthica | reverse complement strand
GCTATGGTGAGGGCTTTGAGCAAAACGAGTCGGGCTGTCATGTTGGAAGGAGGTTCGTCGTATGAGTTTTTGGGCCGTTTTATCGACGATGTTTTGGAAAATGGTGCTTGAATGTATGCTGGTTTTGATGGATTTTGGATTTGTCAGTGTGTTCTTGCATTTGAAGCATTGGCCTTGCATTCCTGTTCTGTAGTTTGTATTTGATCTGTTTCATTCAGTTTTACGTGGCCGGTATTGATCAATTATTATGGCGCTGGAAGCAGTCAAAAGTGGTCCTGTGGGTCTGAGTTAATGATCTCTTGTTCAATCCGGAAAAAAAGAAAAAAGAAAAACAAAAGACAAAGAAATGCAAGTTTAGTTAGCTAAATATTGTTATTTCATATTTGCATCGAATAAATATTTTGATTTGCAATTTAATATGATGATTTTTTTTTTTAATTTTTTTTTTCTACACCCATTTTGATTTTGATGTGCTGCTGCACACTGGACCGGCTCTCCTTGAACCCAACCGTTTGAGCCCTCCCAAAACCTGTAAAGACGACGGGAAGTGTTTTCGGCGGTAAACCTCCGATGCTCAAGTTAGTAGGGTATCGAGGAAAGCTCAGTTCGTATATTAGGGTTTTTGTGAGGTAAAAAGTTAGACCTTACCGTCATACCTGCTCTACGTATTTATATGCAAGTCTTTAGCTTTCTCCACACGGTTGCTCCTTCATCTGTGACAATCTGTTGATGTGATAACTACCAAACCCATTTAAGTGCCAGCCCACTTCTTCAACCTACTTGACCCATTCTTCTGGCCGATTTGTTACTGGGTCGAGCCCGTACATTGACAGACTATTACATCTGGCCGATCCACAACCATGCAAACACATTTTCGGCTCATAAACCGAGCTGACTTCTGCTGGTTTACCCAAAGTGCTCTTCTGTGCTATATCAAATTTGGCTCGGAGTACAATGGAAAAGTAGCCGTGGGCACGCCATGCTGTTAAATTAAACGAGCCTGGCTCAGCTCGGCTCAAGCTCGACTCGTTAAGGCTCGAGTTCGGCTCGTTAAAGCTCAAGTTCGAGGCCTTAGCGAGCCGAGCTCGAGCTCATTAAAAGCTCGTTTGGCTAACGAGCCGAGCTGCGATAATTCTCGTTAAGACTCGAAAATAGAATTTTTATATAACTTTTATAAATCGGCTCGTTAAAGGCTCGAGCTCGACTCGTTAAGGCTCGAGCTCGGCTCGTTAAGGCTCGAGCTCGAGGCCATAATGAGTTGAGTTCGAGCTCGATTTTAGTAACGAGCCAAGTTTGGCTCGGTTTGTGAAGGGCTCGAGCTCGAGCTCGAACACTCTAAACTCAAGCTCGGCTCGGCTCATTTACAGCCCTAGGCACGCCCAAAATCCTTGTAATTGGTTGGGGCGCCTTTTCTGAGGCATTCTCAGTCACTGTAGAAACTGGGCCGTGATGTCCGCAAGGCCCAAGTACAGGGAGACCGCCTGCACATCAAATCATCAAAATTCATCTAAAATTCTAATGGAAAACTCATTCCAACAGAATATTTTTATTGCAATTTCTGTTGGAATCACTCCAAATGAAGCTATGCAATTAAATTTTCGTTGAAATTTCTATTGGAATATATTACCGTAGGATTTCCCATTGGAATATACATTTTTTTTTGTAGTGAACATATCAAGTCTGTAAAAATATAATATTTATTTAAATATTTTAATTTTTATTTTCTAATTTATTTTTGTAAGTATGAATTTTGTTAGTTATTAATTTGTAAAATATTATAAAAGTGTAAGATTTAATATTATGATTGTATACAATTTACTTCCATGTACTTATATAATTACCAATTATATTAATCTTATAAACTTTTTAGCCATTCATATTTTGCATATTGTTCGATAAATTGACCAACATTTATTTTAAAAATTTAATTTTTCTTTATAATAACTCATATTGACTTTTTTTTAGTAACTTTTTATAGTAAATATTTTATTATGAAATGTAATGTTTTGTTGTCTATATTTATTTAATTAATTCATTTTTTTTTTTTTTTTTTTGCAAGGCTAACTCAACACTTTAATTAAACAAATATTTGGTGAAGTTCATAAATAATTGACACTTGCATCACTAGTTTGTAAACCATCTCCCAAGGCCCATTACCTTTATCTTATCCTTTCCCTTTCCATTTCCATATTCAAACACAGCATCAACAAAAACAATTCTAACAGAAACAACTCATCATCAGATCAAAAAAGAAAAAAAAAATTAAAAACATGGAAAATTTCGAGTTGGTGTTCATCCCCTCTCCCGGGCTGAGCCACCTCGTCTCCACAGTCGAGGCCGCCAAGCTCCTCCTCAACCGGGACCCACGCCTCTCTGTCACCATCCTCATCATGAAGCTCCCGACCGACCAAACCGTCGACAAATACACCCGAACCACCCTCATCACCGCACCCCGCCTCACCATAACCCACCTCCCGAACCACGACTTCGCGCCCACCCCCGACCGCATACCCATGATTGACTTTATCAACACCCGCGGGCCCCACGTCAAGGAAGCCGTCTCGGGCCTCATATCCCAGCGGGTCGGGCAAACGGGCTCCCGTGTCGCGGGCCTCATCCTCGACATGTTCTGCACCGTCTTCACCGATATCGGAGACGAGCTCGGCCTCCCGTCTTACGTCTTCTTCACATCGGGCGCGTCTGCACTCGGCCTCTTCAACTACCTCGTCTCCCTTAAATTTGAGAAAGGCGAAGACCTCACCAGGTACAAGGACTCGATCCTCGACCTGCCTGTCCCCTGCTTTGCGAGCCCTGTTCCGGCTAAAGTGCTGCCCGCCAATATCGTCTCCGGCGGCCCGGTTTCCTCAACTGCCCTCAGCTACTTCAAGAGAGTTGCGGACACGAAGGGGGTCATGGTCAACACGTTTGAAGGGCTCGAGCCCTTCGCTCTCGAGTCCCTAAAAAACGACGGGAAGATGCCCAGGGTGTACCCGGTGGGCCCGGTGCTGAACGTGGAGAATCAAACCCTAGAGGGCGAGTTGAAGGAGTGGCTCGACGGGCAGCCGGACGGGTCGGTGGTGTTCCTCTGCTTCGGGACGAGGGGGAGCTTCGACCGGGCCCAGGTGGCGGAGATTGCGGCGGGCTTGGAACGTAGTGGGACCAGATTCCTTTGGTCGCTGAGGAAGCCCGGCGGGGTTTTCGTGCCCCCGACCGAGTACGAGGATTTCGGTGTGGTCCTTCCGGAAGGGTTCTTGTAACGGACTTTGGGTGTGGGGAGGGTGATCGGGTGGGCCTCACAGGTGGCGGTGCTGGCCCACGTGGCGGTTGGAGGTTTTGTGTCGCACTGTGGTTGGAACTCGACGCTCGAGAGCGTGTGGGCCGGAGTTCCCATGGCCACGTTCCCATTGTACGCGGAGCAGCAGATGAACGCGTTTTTGCTGGTGAGGGAGCTCGGGATTGCGGAGCCGATTAGAATAGATTATAGGAAGGATTTTTTTTCCGAGGAGGGCACGTCGCCGGAGAATATTGTGGGGGCGGAGGAGATAGAGGCGGTGGTAAGGCGACTGATGGCAGCCGATGGTGGTGGGATTAGGGAGAAGGTGAGAGAAATGCAAGAGAAAAGCAGGGCAACTGTGGAGAAAGGCGGGTCATCTTATAATGCTATAACCAGCTATATTGAGGATGTTATTAGGAATATTAGTTAGGAGTTTTAGTGTTTAGTGTTTGTGTGTGGCTTTAAAGATGTACGGGTTTTGGGGTTTGAGAGAGGGGGCTGATGGGCCTGGATAATGCGGGCCGGGGTGCTAAGGTGATGGCTTTGAGCGACACGAGTCAGGCTGTTATGTCGGATGGTGGTTTGTCGTATGAGTTTTTGGGCCGGTTTATTGACGATGTTTCAGAAAATGTTGCTTGAATGAATGTTGGTTTTGCTAGATTTTGGATTTTGATTTGTCATCCTGTTTTTGCATTGCGTTCACATGTTTCTGCAGTTTGTATTTGCTTAGTTTCATTCAGTTTTATGTAGATGGTTTTGATCAATTTTGGCACTGAAAGCAGTCAAAAGTGGTCCTGTCCTGTGGGTCTGAAACTCGGAGTTAATGGTTTCTTGTTCAATCGACAAACAATAAAATTTGAATTAATGCATTTGTAGTTACCTAAATTTTGTTATTTCTTATTGTTGTCCAATAAGTATGTGGATAATTTTTTTTCCAATATGTATGATACGTGATTTTTGTTTGGTAGCAACATTATTTTTCGTAGTAAACCTTGAAATATGCATTATAAGGAGTACTAACTAACAATGAAATTATCCCTTTTCTATACTTGATGCACAATTAACCTTAACATCCTCGATAAACCTCCCGACCGCCTCATACGACAACCCGCCCTTTGCCACCGCAGCCCGACCCTCGACTCTCAACTCCTCCATCCTAACCCCTACACCACCACCGCCGGCCTCCATCAGCCGCCCGATCCCTTTCTCTATCTCGTCAACCGACACCACCATATTAGCACCCTTCTTATACATCATGTTTATCTCCACCGCTGCCCCCAACTCCCTCACAAGTTGGAACGCGTTCGACGACTGTTCCGTGTACATCAACCACGCTGCCATCGGCACGCCTTCCCCCACGCTCCCGAGCATCGAGTTCCACCTGCAGTGCGACACGAACCCATCCACCGCCCGGTGGCCCAACACCTCTGCCTGCGGCGCCCACCCAATCACCCTCCCGAACCCTTCCGTCCGCCCGACGAACCCTTCTGGAAGAACCTCCCCGAAATCCTCGTACTCGCCGGGATCCACCTCGGGCGGTGGCTTCCTCAGCGACCAAAGGAATTGCCGCCCACCGTCATAGAGGGCCCGCGCGATCTCCCGCACGCTGCACCTGCGCCCCGTCGAAGCATCCCTTGCTCCCGAAACAGAGGAAAACTACAGAGGAGTCCGGCTGCTGGTCGAGCCACTTCACGATCTCGTCTCGCTTCGCGTTCAAAACGCCGTCCGTGTGGAGCACGGGCCCCACCGGGTAGACCCGCGTGCGGGACCTTCACATCATCCCGAGAAATGTAATACATGGCTCGAGATTCTAATCCCCAGAACGTGTTGACGAGTACACCCTTGGCCAGCCTGAGCTGCCTCCCAAACTGGATGGGTTACTCGGCTCGTTTTGGTTCCTCCTTTTATTTATTTATTTATTTATTTATTTTTTGATTTGTTGAGAGAGCACCGGTGAACTTGCCATGTTTTTATAGTAGTGTCTTAGTGATGATGGCAACGGTTCGTTAACTTTTCTTTTTACACACATGAAACAGGCTAAGATCTAATTAGCTAGATATCTTTATTATTTGATATATTGGCTCGTTCGATGCAAGGAAAAAGAATATTACGATTGTGTTATAAAATAAATATACAAATAAATTAATCAAGATTTACCCATCGTTTTTAAAGTAGACCGTACTGGACACAGTCCGACCAGATGGACTGAGAACCAGTTTATAATCAATCTAGTTCACTTGAATAAAATATTTGCTATTGAATCCATCAACACCAGTCGGTTGAACTAGTACGATTGATACAATTTTCCAAATAAACTTTGCTATATTTAAATTTTTTTATATAAAATTATATATTTAAATAAAATAGAAATTTATAAATTATTTATCAATTAATTTAAACATTTGAATTTTTAAATTATTTAGACATTTAAGTAACACATTTTATCCGAATTTATTACAAAATGTACTATACATATATGTATATTCAAGCGTTTTTTTTTTTTTTTAAAATAAATAAATTGTATGATTCAATTGTATGATTATATTAAGTATATTTATAAATTAAATTGTATGTTTTTTAAAGAAAAAATAAAAAAAAATAATAAAACAACTATATATGAGCTGCATTAAATGCTGACCTATCTTTTTCCTACTAATTTTAGTAAATAGAATAGTTGTTTATATAAGTATAGATTTTCGTGTGGCATTTAAAATGTTGCATCAAAGTTTACTTGTTGGAGGGCCCATGAATGGGAAGTGCAGCCCTTGTTTACTTGTCAGAGCATCCACAATGTTTTGGATCTTTTTTGTATATGTGGCAAGGGTAAATTGCACCAAACTCCCTTGTGTTTAACGAAATGTGCGCATTTCCCCACCGTGTTTTAAAAACTGCACCATACCCCCTTGTGTTTAAGTAACCGATGCACACGTTCCCTTTTTTCAATCTCCAGTTAACGGTGTTAACTTTTTTACAAAAACCCCGTTATACCCTTCGAATATTATATATATATTTATAGTAAATTGAATTTCTCACGATATATTGAATATATCGCAGGAAATTAAATCTAAAAAAAATGCTGTCTCATGGGATCGAACCTGTGACCTCTAAAGAGCATGGCAAGCAACCAACCACTACACCACACAAGCTTTAGTGCTAGATGTGGTAAAGTTAAATATACTTGGACATTACAAATGAAAAATGAAATTTAATTTAAAAGATAATGTAAATTATATTAAATTAAATTATTAAAATATAAACATATAAGAAACAAAAATATAAAAATAATTTATTATATTAAAAAAATAATTAAAATAAATTATAAATAAATTTAAAAATTAAATTTAAAATAATTATATTCGTTGTATTATATTTAGAATATTTTTATATTCTATTATTTATATTATTTCATTGCATTGTTCATTTTATATTATCTTAGTTAACAAACTTATTTATTTTGTTTTAAGAGAATGAAAAAAAAAATATAAATTTTACTAATAAAATTAGAAATTAAAATTATTTATTAAAAACTAAAATCATTTACTAAAAATTTATAATTTATTTCAGTTTTTCTCAATGATATTATATGTAAGAGTTAATCATATTACACGTATTTGATAAATTATGTTTTTTTTTTATTTTATTATATGAATTTAATATTTTTATTTACTTTAATTTATTATATAATAATAAGTTATTTTATTTATTATTTATTATATTTTACAATTTTTATACTTTATTATCTTATACTATTATTATTTTTATTTTATTTATTTTTATTTAATTTTATTATCATTTTTTTTTTTTGAAAATTCATATAATTAAATTAGTAATTAAAAATTATAAGTTTATTTAATCTTAATTCATGCTACTATATTAAATTTTACCTTACTTTATTTTAATTTAACGGTTTCATTATTTTTATGTTAATAAGATTTATTTCAAGTTGTTATTACTATTAATAATTATTTAATTTATTTTTATTACCTATTAGATTTTTATTTATTTTATTACTTTATTTTATTTTATTTTATTTTTATTCATTTTATTCATTTTATTGATTTTCGTATATATTATATATATGTGTTCAATAATTTACACAACATTCTTGTAGCCCAGGTGGTTGTGTGCATGCTCTTCCTTTCCAACTTGGGTTCGAGTCCCACCACCTACACTCTATTTATTTTGGCTTTTGCAATAAAATTCTGGAGGGTATAATGGTAAATTACTAATTGTGAAAAAAAAAACTGAACAAATCTCGCATATGGAGAATGTGTCATACACGCGCGGTTAACTTGGACGGAATGGGGGAATCGTGCATCGGTTACTTAAACACAAGGGGGTCTGGTGCAGTTTTTAAAACACAGTGGGGAAACGCGCACATTTCGTTAAACACAGGGGGGTTTGGTGCAATTTACCCTATGTGGCAAATAAATAGATTTAAGTACATAATGACATGGACAAACCCAAGCTAAAAATTCCAAAATCTATCCAATGCAGAACAAAAAAGTACTAGGTCTAACAATCACTAGTTAAAACAGAGACTAAAAAAATGATGTCTGATGATTATCCCCTCGCGACCTTCAACCCTGTCACGTCAACCTTCGATCCTGGAGATGATCCGCCAACCCACCCCATCGGTTCATACTTTCCACCTTTATCGGCTGCGTCTCACCCAACATCTAAACACTCGCGAAAGAGATCGGTTGAATTCCTGGAACAGCAAGGGCCTCACATCCCAGCGATACCAACCCCACCACCGGTGAACATTCCAGCGTCCGCTAGCAAGCCCCCCTCCGGTGGACCTTTCGGGACATGGTGAACAAACATAGATCTCACGTGAGTTTGGAACCAGAGGGCGATGAGGCCACAGACGACGATGAGGATGAGGTGTCGGTTGACTTCTCCCCCCCGATTCCAGCAGTTAAAATTACCCAACGGTTCATCGACCACATTAGTAGTGATTGGAAGAACGCGGTCGTCGTTAAACCTTTTGACGAATCTATCACCATGGCCTCGCTATATAATCGATTGACCAAACTGTGGCCCTTCATGGCAGGGTGTAACATGATGGACCTAGAGAATGGGTACTACCTCATCCAATTCAGCATTAATGAGGACGCGGTGAAGGTTCTCACGGAAGGACCGTATGTCATTGGGAACGGCTATATGCATGTACAACCATGGACTATCGATTTCGACGCATCACAGGCAGAGGTGAATTCCACAGTCGCTTGGATCCGACTGCCGGGAATGCCCGCTCATTTGTACCACAAGAAGATATTTCGTACCATTGGACGGATAGTAGGGAAGGTTGTCAAGATTGATCAGCAAACGGCAGCCCGAACCCGTGGGAAGTTTGCGCGGCTGGCGGTAGTAGTTGACATTACCAAGCCACTTTGTGTCCAATTCTCCATTAATGGTAAGCACCAGCGGGTGGTCTACGAGAATATGCCTATAATCTGCTTCCAATGTGGCCGGTTAGGGCACTCCAGTTCCTCTTGTCACCATCAACCGACATCCCAAGGAAAACAAAGTACCGCCGGAAATCAACATGATGACCGATCAAAGACTGTAAACGGGGACGACACAAACTCCGTCGTAAATAATACCCCCGTCGACGATGTGCCCAACCCGCCGTACGGTCCTTGGATCCAGGTCCCACAAAAATCTCGACAGCAGTATTCACGGCGTGATAGGGGGACAAATCAAATCGCCAAAAATCCGCGCTCCATACCCAGCTTTGGCTCGAGATTTGATGTACTGGATAAGGAAGATCACCAAGATTCGCTTCCTAATTTCGAATTCAGCACCAAATCAACGGTGATACCTAATGGAAAGGGCGACTTGCCTAAAAAACCTACTGAGGCCTCGGGGGAAAAGGAATGGAGGACCATTACGTCTAAACATAAGGGTAAAGCTCATGCTAATGGGCCTGGAGCGAGAAATGGGCCGATTCAAAACGCTACTGGACCTGTGGCTCAAAGCAGACCTACAAAGGGACCAAAAATTTCAGAAGTGTTGACCCATAAGCATCAGAACCAAAACTCAGACCCTCTAATGATCGCTAAGAACGGAGCTGGGCCCTCGACCACCGAACCATCAACGAACATCACAGGACAAGTCCGGGTAGGGACGGGTTTGGACCCATCTAAGCACACAGCCATTATAATTGAAGACGAGCCCAATGATCCAACTCCCAACCAGGACAACTTTCATGAACCCGTAATTGACATTGCAGGGGATGCGGTGATGGCGAACGGGGAGCATGAGGTACAGCTCCAGGACCCTTGGCCGGAGGAGCACCAAATGCAGGAGCCTGCACCGGCTGAGGTGGCCCAACCTATGCAAAGCGAGTATGAGATCGGGTCAGGTGACCAGGTGCACGTTTAACCGACAGCCGAGCACTGTCAATCTTCTCCTAGTTTACCATGATTATTATTTTCTGGAACGTTCAAGGAGCTGGCTCGCCTGCTTTTCGGGGAGCCTTCTCCACATTAATACGACAACACAATCCAGATATTGTAGCTATTTATGAACCACGAATTAGTGGGGAGGCAGCTGATTGTTTTGTACGTTATAGTAAGTTCGAGAACTCTTTTCGCGTTGAAGCTCGGGGTTTCTCCGGCGGCATTTGGCTGTTATGGAGAGAGGGGGTGGTTGTCGAAATCCTGGAATTCACTCGACAAGTGGTACACGTTAGAGCTGGCAAGGATGGTGATGTTTGCGCCATTTCATTTGTTTATGCGAGCCCACATCCTGTATACCGTCGAAGACTGTGGCCCGTGCTGGAGAACCTTGCATTGAGTACCCCGGGTCCATGGCTTGTCGGAGGCGATTTTAATTGTTTCCTCCATCCATCCGAAAAAGTGGGAGGGTCTAGCCGGTTTTGTAACACTAGTAAAGAATTTGCGGACTGGATGTTCTCTCATGGCATTCAAGAAGTGGCAACGGATGGACATAAGTTCACGTGGAGCCGGAATGGGCAAGCTGGAAGAGTGATGGAAAGACTTGATCGATTTGTAGCAAATACCGCCTGGTTGGAGAAATTCGAGGCTAGTCGGGTTCGGCTCCTCCCCCGCATTCAATCCGACCATTCGCCTCTTATGGTCAATTTTGGACGGTCGGAATATGTAAACCAAGGAGCAAAGCCCTTTCGGTTTTTAGCATCTTGGCTCCTCCACCCGGAATTTTCGGCTATGCTCCATGATGCTTGGCACCCTTCTCTCTCTTTCACCGATGCTTCTAGGCAATTTACTATGAAGGCGAGAGAATGGAACACCTCAGTCTTTGGAAACATTTTCAACAGGAAGAAGAGACTACTTGCGCGCATAGGTGGCATTCAAAGAAGTCGGAAATTTTATTTCTCGGCCAAGCTCACGGCGCTAGAGAAAGAGCTGAGAGCAGAGTTAGACGAAGTCATCATCCAGGAGGAGCTGATCCTTCTTCAAAAATCCACGCGTGATTGGATGCACTTGGGTGATAAAAATACCAATTATTTTCATCGACAAATCAAATTCCGTAGAAGGACTACCAGAATCTCGGAGTTGATTGATGAGTCTGGTAACCGCATAACCGACCAGACGGCCCTTAGTCTCTTGGCCACGAGATTCTTCCAGAAAATCTATACAGGCGGCCGTGCTCAGCCCGTGTCCGAGATTGGACCCAACCTTTTCACGTGTTGCAGCACGGAAAGAATGCAGGCCATGACAGTAGCGATCTCGGAGGAAGAAATACTCTCGGCCCTACACCATATGGGGTCCTTAAAAGCCCCGGGCATCGACGGCTTGAACGCGCTCTTTTTCAAGAAAAATTGGGACACAGTCGGCCACTCAGTTAAGGAGTTCATTAGCCATATGTGGACGACCGGCACAGTTCCGGCCGAGGTAAATCAATCGCTGATAGTACTCATTCCAAAGGCTGAGAATGCTTGCTACATTAAACAATTCCGACCGATAAGCCTCTTGAACGTCGTATACAAACTCTTCACCAAAGTCCTGGTTAATCGCATAAAAGATGTCTTTCCTGACTTAATCCATCCGGCACAAGCGAGCTTCGTCCCAGGCCACCAAATTATAGATAACATAGTAGTCGCCCACGAGCTGATCCATTTAATGCGACGAAAACAAGGAGTGACGGGGCATATGGTAATTAAAGTTGATCTTGAGAAAGCCTATGACTACCTTAGTTGGGACTTTATTGAGGAAACCCTGCAGCTGGCTGGATTCCCTTCCATGCTGATTGCGGCTATCATGGCCTGTGTGCGTATAACTTCGATGCGCCTATTGTGGAATGGGACGTTAGGCGAGGAGTTCCATCCCACCAGGGGTGTTCGGCAAGGGGACCCTATCTCCCCGTATCTATTTGTCTTGTGTATGGAGAGATTGGCCCAACTGATTGAAGAAGCAGTGCATCGTCATCAATGGAAGCCGATCTCCATAGGGAGAGGGGCGGTCTCGGTTCCTTTTCTAATGTTCGCTGATGACCTACTTCTTTTTCTGGAAGCATCATCAGACCAAGTAGGGGTGCTGCATCAAGTCCTTGACCACTTTTTCGACTTATCGGGCCTGAAAGTAAGTGCAGAAAAAACGCAAGTGTTTTTTTCACGAAATGTCGGGTTAGTTGAACAAAATAGCCTGGCGGCGGCTCTTCGCTTTAAACGAACGGACAACTTGGGGAAATATCTCGGGATGCCAGTTATTCATGGTCGAGTCAACAAGTCGACGTATTCACATATCCTGGACAAGGCGGAGGACAGACTGGCCGGTTGGAGGATGAAACCTCTCTCACTGGCGGGTCGCATCACCCTTACCCACTCAGTATTAAGCGCCTTACCATATTTTTCCATGCAAGCAGCACTTTTGCCTAAAGCCATCACGGAGGGTTTGGAGCGCCGAAGCCGAGCGTTCGTTTGGGGTGGATCGGCCGAGAAGCGTAAAATTCACTTGGTCGCTTGGAAGGACGTTTGCAAATCAAAGGAGGCGGGAGGACTTGGCCTGAAAGATCTCCACAAAATGAACCAGGCGCTGTTGCTGAAATTAGGATGGAAAATTTTTACGAAAAGCACCACGTTATGGGGTCGCGTCATGAGGGCTAAATATAACATTAACAGTTCGGCCGATCTGGAAAGTCCTCGGTGCAGGCGAGGTTCTCCATTAATGAGAGCAATTTGCACGATCTGGCCGGAAATTAAAAAAGGCGCTCGATGGATAGTAGGCAACGGCGAGACAGTTAGGTTTTGGATTGATCCGTGGATTGGACCTATCGGTCCTCTCATTAATCACGCACTTTACCGGCCTTCCGACGAGCAGCTTCACCTCAAAGTCATGGATTACGTGGATGATATAGGCAACTGGAGATGGGAAGCCTTCCACGGTATCCTTCCCTCAGCCATCGTTATGAGAATTGCTGGAATCGCGCCGCCGAGGGACTCAGTCGGGGAGGACCGTCTAATTTGGGGAGCCGCTCCTGACGGGCAGTTCTCGACGAGGTCGGCGTATGTACACTTATCTCCACCGGAGAAGGATCAAGATCGAATCATCTGGAAGCTGATTTGGAAAGCACCGGCGCCGCAAAGAGTTCGCACCTTTTTGTGGCTAACAGCCCGAGACCGGCTTCTGACCAACTATGAACGAGCCCGTCGCCACCTCGCCAGCTCCCCGGGATGTGACCTCTGCGGTGAGGTTGAAACAGTGATTCATGTGCTTCGTGACTGCCCAACGACGACACTTATGTGGCGCAAACTTCTCCCGACAGGCTGTGATGGTGGCTTTTTCCAAACAGAACTCCACACATGGCTGAGGAATAATTTGGGAGGTGTGCTGCGGGGTAAGCCCATGAACTGGGCAAGTATATTTGCATTTGGCACGTGGATTTCATGGAAAAACAGAAATGAGAGGATTTTTAAGGGCCAGAACCTCGATTGTGCAGCTCGATGCAATGACATCTTGCGTAGGTCGGAGAGTTATGAGAGGGCAGCTACAGCGTATGGGAAGGCGGGAGCCGCAATTCATACACTATGCATGATCCAGTGGTACCCACCGGACCCGGGATGGGTCAAAGTTAACACTGATGGAGCATTTAGCAACACCACGGGCCTATGTAGTGCGGGTGGAATTATTCGAAATGAGGCCGGGCAATGGATTGAAGGCTTTATTATGAATATTGGCTTTGGGTCCGTCGTGGAACCGAACTATGGGGAATCCTCCAAGGACTGCAGCTGGCCTGGGACCTGGGACACCGTCAGGTGGTCGCCGAAGTTGATAGTCAATGTGCGGTGCAAATGGTGCTTGGGCCCAAAGAACACTTTGGGGTCCACGAGTCGCTTGTTAGGTCCATTCGAAGCTTTCTAGATAAAAACTGGCGTGTCCGAATCCAACACGTCCATAGGGAG